>JAQGBW010003669.1:0-15673 GCA_034698625.1 Julus scanicus | reverse complement strand
AAAACCATTAACTGCAAGTGCAGGAATGGATGGACTTGTATCTTAAACGCATATCGTATGTGTAAGACCAATTAAGATGCATCTCATACTCATCCTGAATGAATTATTATTACGACCATTTTATTTGTCGAATTAATGTTCTTAATCATCATATTTAATTAATATTGAAGAACTTTGTTTGTACGCATGTACAAAGAATTTGGACTAGAAGTTATGACACCATCCCTGCAAAATGTTTTAATTCCCTCGTTTCATGTTTTCGACCCGTGTTTTCCCCACGATGCATTCAAATGTTAAATCCATTGATTCAATTGGATGCAATCAACGCCGACACGAACAGATGACCCTAATTTACAAAGGACCGATGTAATGGCTTTTTTCCTCCCCCGTTGCATTTGCAATGTTAATACAGCTCATTATTATTCCCTTTTACGGTCTTTGTTTTTCCCTATGCAGATATAGATGCTCGGATACGATTCAAATGAGAAGGAAAAACCAGATTAATCCCAGACTTCCCTTTAGCTGCATGTTTCTTGTATTTTAACATAGTAAAGACATAACTAAGCCAGCTATACAAGCTTATGAAATCTATAGACTCATTTCCTGTTGAATTCACTAAAGGCTTGAGTTTAGATTTACTGTTTATCATAAAATCTTACTGAATAACAAGCATCATTTTAGGGATTAAAAATGAGGCAAAAATTAGAACATAGCTACATATAATTTGCACTTTGGAACATTAGCTATATTTAATACTTGTACACGATTAAATAATGTGACTATACTATACAATGTAGTAACCATACATGTGTTGACATTGAAAAAGTACATTGTATAATTTCCTAACTCGTTAATATTAATTAAAAACCTTTAACAAAAGAGTTGAATTTGAGTAAATTGTCAAATTGAACACATTCTTTTTTAATGTTTGTAGTGCTGAGGTTTAAAAAAAATTAACTTGCACCGATTTTGTAATGTATGATTAGGTTTTACACGAATTTATCACATACAACCCATGTTCTTAATTCTAGTTTTTTGGGTTGGTTCTTTTTTATTATTTTATTGATATTACAATGGCCAGGCCTAATACGGTGCATTCCTTGTACGAGTATTGATCTTTGCTGCTTTTCTTGTCTTCTTTTGTCCCCTATTTGTCGTTGGGTTCATCGTTTTGAATATAGACACACATACGTTAGCAGAACATATCTGCCGTTACAGATTTTTCTTGGCAAGTTAAGTAGGTATTTGAATTTCAAATGGGATATGTCTCAAACTTTCGTATTTTCTTATTCTATAACGGCATCTTTTTTTTTCTTCTGTATGTCTCGTAGAAAGGACAAAATCTATAAGTTTTTTATACTATACACCGAACTATACCGTCCTTTTGCCGCAGAAGGTATTTCTGCACATTTTTTAAAAAAGAAAATGAGCTCAAAATCAATCATCGTTTTGTTCGGAGTCAGAATATTGCATTTTCTTGCAATGTGTGCTATATTTTCAGGGGAAAATAAACCCGTGCATGGGTTTTCTGACAAAATCAAAATACGAATAAATTGTCTACAACTATTTTGTATACATGCTCATCGCTTATGCTTTGCCCTTCAAAATGTTTTGGCAAATTTTTGACAAAAATTGAATTGAGTTGACCAAGTAGGTTTAAAAAAAATGTTGCCAGATACACTATAGCTCATACTTTTTTTTAATGGAAATTTGGCCTATTTTTGGCATCTAGCCTGCAAATGATGCATAGTCTGTTATAAATGATGTCTTTTGGGATTTGCTGAACTAGCCCCTTGCTATATCCAATTTTTCTTTTCTGATGGCTAGCGATAATAATTCACCATTTCTCATGAAAATGATCATCACCTAGTGGTCACTCTTTACGAAGAGAGTATTTTCCTCTTGATCCATATTTTACCAGACTTTGTAGATATGATGATTTTATATGTCTCTGTATTGGTTGATGTTGTATTATATAGTATTTGTAAAGCAAAAAATATGGAACGATTTTAGCTGAATTTCAAATACTAAAAGTTGCAAATTGGTTTATTATCACATTTTAATTAAATGAAATGCCATATTTGAAAAAAAGCAATTTACATTGTAAAACATTTGACTTAAGACTTGTTTCTACCTTCACCATTTCAAATCATGTTTCATTTTCGTCCTAAACATCCACTTTTACTCCCTAACCTGAATGAACTAGTCACTTTTCCTAACCACGTTGTAAAATGGGTCAGCTGACTAATATTCATATTTCGTCATAGGTTTCGTCCATTAACCGGGTATTGCGCAATCTGACGTCCAGCAAGGAGCAAGGCACGACAGGTCCTGAAACAGTTTATGATAAACTGCGCATGTTAAATGGTCAAGGATGGCCACGGCCAAGTCCGTGGTATCCCACTAGTCCCTCGTTTCCTCCCATACCGACCACATCAGCGTCCACCAACCACTGTAGTACCCAACCCGTCCACGAAAATGGACATCTGAAAAAAGGTAAGACAACGTTTTCGTCAATTTTTGGGTCTACACCTTATTTTGTTGTTGATGTAATGCAATAATACTTCCGCGCATGTTCTCATAATCGTTCAGTTGTATGTGATGACTCAAGCGCGATGATCCCGTGTTTGGGGCTTAAACCACATCTGTCCCCTCCTTGTATCCCGGCATTCCCTGTGGACCTGGGCTAGCAAACCCGTGAAACCGCCCACATCAAACGAACCGATGCCGATCCAATTACTAAATAATTTGGTAGCAAGGGAGCACTTGTCCAGCAGTGAAATTGAGACAAGGGTGAAACCTCGTGGGGACACTTTCCCCGGCCCTTGTTCAAAATACCACCGACGTAAATTCAATTAGCGTTTTATTTGCATGTGGAAAAAGGATGGGACCTGTTTTGCACTGCATAGTTTTATAAGGAAATGCATGGTTTTTTAAAACTTGTGGGTGACAAAAATTTTCTGTGTAGTTTCATAGATTCGTGAATAAATCAGAGGTTCATGAGTATTCCTTGGAAACGTTATGCCAAATAAGCATACAAGGAAAGTTCCTTGTGTAAAAAACAAAAAAAAAAAAAAAAACCTGTGTGGTTTCAGAGCTCGTAATGCTGGCAACTTCATGCCAAATGATCAGACAAGCTATTTATATAAGTGTATAAACTGTATACATATACAGTTTTGGAATTTACCCAGTACAGTTTCAAAAAAAAATTTCACTCCAATATGTCAGTGATGAATACAATTCAGTGAATGCACTATATATGGAGCCAATTCTGTAAACATTCGATTATTTTATAGCTAAACACCAAAAGTAAGTCTGTCCCTTTTGTGAATTTTTAAAATTTTATTTTCGTTTTTGTGTGTGTTTTTGGCGCCACATGAAGTCACACTTAGTCACAACTTCAATTGTGGCGGTAGACCTTTGTGTGGGTGAGAACTTCGTCAGATTACCACTTGTAAACCGATTTTTGGAGACTATCTTAAACATTGAGCATGCTTGAAAAATATGTTTGAATGTTTAGCGATACGAATTCTGTAAATAAGAAAGGGAAGTTCAGGCAGTATTCAAAGTACCATATAGGGGTGCACTCACAGAAATAAATATAGGACGTGGTGAATAAGTTTATGAAAAGTTTTTTTCTGACCTTGTTGAAAAGCAGCCGATATGTATGCTGTATAAAAAGTGAATGCTAGTTAAGGGGGATGTTGAAGAGGTAATAATGCACTTGGACATTGAAACCTTTCTCGAATACACATTTATGAATTATGAAAGCTTTTCATGTACTTATAATGCGATATATATATATATATTGGAGAGGGCAAACAACATTTGTTTACATTTGTTTATTACTTCAATGTTAAGCTTTTGTTATTCAAATTTATAAAATTGAAACAGCTTGAAACAATATTTCATGGTACACGCGTTTGTGTTTAGTAAAGAAAGCAAATATGTGACTATTAAATGAGAACATAAATTGTATTTTTTTTAAGGAAATATGGATTTTATTTATAACAACATTATTTGTTTATACAAAGTCTGATATTGTCATGCACTATATTCATCAGATATAGTTTAAACAAATATTTATAAAATTATATTATACAGAAACTGTAAACAAAACAGTGTTTTCAAAAAGCATTAAGCTTTGTATTCACACATTTTATTTTAAACTTATATCAAGCGATATCATTTTACTGAATTTGTGAGAGACAAAAATCCATTATGTATACACTATAGGTCTTATTTTGTGGACATATACACTCCCCATAAAGTTCTGCCTGAAAATGTACCCATTACATATCTTGCATGCATGCATTAGTACATTGCTTGTGTCTACATAACCATGCACATGTAATATAAACATGTGACCTGGCTACTATTTCAATAGACAACTCTGGATTTTTTTGTGTGTCCCCCGCGCACCATTTACTTTTTAGACACATTCATTCCGCTCCTTTTAAAAAAAAATCCATCTGAAGTATTATATACTTGCAGTTTTGCCACGCACTATTTTATGTATCCAGAAGCCCCTTTGGAACAGGTTTATCTTTAAGTCTGTCTTTGTGCCGGGGCATTAGCCTAACTCGGCAAGATAAAATGGCCGAAATCTTTTTATACATTGTGCTCACCTTGGTTTTTCTTTTCATTGCTTTTGCGGTGCACATAACTTTACGCTTAATTACGTCCGTACATGTTAAACGGGGCGGAAGAGGTTCCATTTGAAACGAAGATTCAGAAAATTCGAGACCCTGACCCAGGGATTTGGCCTTTTAAAAAACAGCTTACCTGCAATGGGATTGTCCATTCAACGTTTTTCCATACGGTTGCGTTTTATAAGCAATGGACGTTTATAAGCCCTATAACACAAAGTGGTTTTTTGCATTTATTCTAATGGTGTCACATTATGCGCACACGTGATAGTGTCCATTTGGAGATGCATTCAGGATACATTTGTTTAATGGACTAAATTGTAGGGAGAGGTTTTTTGCTGATAGTGCTCTCTGAGTATATATTTTTTAAGGATGGTTGTTGATGTACTATTCTTTATATTCATTGAAATTCATCTATTGTTTATTTTTCTTTAAAAATGCTAGTAACACTGACAACACACAGCCACGTATTGTACATTTTAAAATTCCTTTTTATTGAAAACTGCATTTATACATGCTTCGGTAATCTTTATCGTATTATAGAATTATATTGTTTATGAAATTTTCTTTCTAAATGATCACGACATTCTCTATCTTATTCAGCAATTCAATATGCATTGTGTTTGAAGGAAGTCGTCGTAAACTATATGTAACAAATGAAAAAAAATTCTTATTATTTCCTAATTTTTTACTTTATTTTCTAAAAAAAATGTTTCCTAATAAGACTAGTAGCATAATGGACTTTTGTTTCATCCGAGTCATATTGTAAACAGCATGGATCGGTTTTTATGAACTTCCTTAACAATATATGCATCACCGGGGTCCCCCCAGAGCCCATGATAACGCTCCCTTTATTGTGCATGATATTATTTAATAATCCAAATATGCATGTATGCATAATAACCACTCTCCTAGTCCTCAGGCGTATGTGGTGGCGCTGTATACACGTACCGAATACCTGCAGGAAAGAAAATTAAAACCACGTTTCTGACCAAATAATTTGATGGTGTGCCAATGTGCGTTGCCAATTTCATTGAATTTCCACCTGATTAACTTCTATCAAACGAGTGTCGTCCCCGCATTGCCAATGCGCTGGATGCACATATTTAGTCGTGGTATGCAATTTTATAATGATGTTTACCACATACTTTGATCAAAAGCAATACTTTTATGCACGCATACCATGAATAGGCCTGAAAAGCATTCACTCTCAGTCTCACATCTATTGAAATATCCAATAGGAATAGAAGTTGACTACCAGCACGGTTCCCTCTAGCGGCCAAACTGTAAAACATTCTATATAATAATTGTATAAGAAACTTGTAACTTGTTATTTAAGCTCACTACATGAAATACAACAAACTAATGTATCTATTTTAACCGATTTTTGCCATATGTCCATGTTATGGTATACATTTTTATTTTTTAAAAAAAGACACTTTATTGCATTATTTATATAAATTGCAGGTTTTTATTTAGAAACTAGAAACCAATCTGTGAAACATTCTATAATAATTGTATAAGAAACTGAAAATTTGTTATATTAACTTACGACATGATATATGACAAATTGATTGCAACCGGTTTTTACCATATCATGTATTATGGTATTTTTAAATATAGTATTAAATATAGTATATAAAATGCAGTATTTTAAGCAGGTTTCATTAAAATTGTTGGATTTGTCCTTATTATTTAAAACCTATTTGTGGATATCAAGTGATCAATATGTAGTAGATGTCATCAACATTTAATTGTATTTTTGTGTCAATTTGCTTAATGGCAGTTTAAACTGTAACAAATTATCATTTATTCATTTTTAAAATTCGTATAACTGGATATTATTGTTTTTCGTTAAAATCGATAATTTTAGTTAACACTGATTTTACATTTGGAATCTATATATCAATTTTTTCTTCAAGCTTTGTATTAAAGGCAGATGGGGAATGCAGAAACAGTTGCAATGATGTAGTGCAGTGGTGGCTCACATGTAATGTGTGTACTGCTGTGCAAATGAAGAGCATACCAATCGATGATCAGATATGCAAATTCCTGCTTGAAAATGGGCCCGATTTGCATAGCAACTGCATGTAATTTACTTCAAATGAAGCTATTCAAAACTGTTTCCACGAACACAAATCACGTCAGTTACAAATAGGCGAGCATAAATTACATCCTGCTAACTGTGTATACTCCGGGTAACTCGCGTATCGGCACGAATAAGAGAAAAATAAGATCTGTCGTTAATCGATATGCCGTTATACGTTTTAGAAGTTGCTTTGCAAAGGGAAATTTTTGCGTTTACGAATGCAATTGGGAAATCGTATTTCCATCGTGGTTTGTGTCGCCTATGTCATTTAGCAATTTGGCACAAAAATATAATTAAAGGTTGATGACTTCTGCAGCATTTTGATCCCTTGATAGCTTCACACATATATACAGTAAAAGTTTTAAATAATAATATTCACATAATCCGAAAAAAACTTGCCAATAAATTAGAATTTCTGGCAATAGCTGCCCTGAATTCCATTTGCGTGTTTCTATATACAAGTGTGCAGTATATAGCATAAGCTATTAAAAAATAAGTAATAATTTGATATTATTTAAAATATTCCTTAATCACTCAATTATTACATTATCAAATATTAAATGAATTACTCTTTTACATAAAACATACATTTTTAGGCATATATTCCCTATAATGTAACGAGTTTGTTGTTGCAAAATATACTGTTCTCTCATAAGTTTAATTTACCCAAACTTCTAATACATGTACAGTGTGCTCAAATTTAATATTATATGTATATAATTATATTATACATACATAAGTATATGTATAACTTACAATATATCGTACATTATAAACGAATAAGTACTATAATTTTGTAAAAACAAAAATGTTACTTAACTTAGTTACACGTAATCAACTCAATTATTAGATTATTAATTATTACATGAGATATACATTTTTTATTATTTCATAATATAATAAGGTTGTTACTGCAAAAATTACTTTTTGTCATAAATTTATTATAACTTTTCTAACCAGCAACTTAAAAGCGCTCTTAGGAATAACCTGTTTTTGTACAGTGTATAATAGTGCAGTGGAAAATATATAACCATCATAGATATAATGAACATATACACAGTTTATAAAGGGCATACGTTGGGGCTCTTCAAAATGTCGGTAAAGTCGCTAAAACTTGGGTCAAAGCATTGCAACTGTGCCCTAAAGAAGTACTTGAGTTTGTCAATGGGCGCTTAGGAATTGAGACAATGCATGGGCAGCAGCTAGAAACCAGTGTCCGGACCATTCTCGTGACTTTTTCATTTTTAGAAGAGCTTTCCCTGTCTTCATTGTCCTCTTTGAGTGATGAAGTGTCCAGCTGTAATTCAGCCCCATGCACGAGTCTATTAGGAAGCCTAACTTAGGACCCCATAAAAATCTGTGGTGGAAAGTGGTCAAAAGAATTAGCAACCTTGGAGCTTTGGAAATGGATCAAGTGACATCAATGATCTTTACAATTAGCTACACACTGAAATCAACTTGAATAGGTTCAAACTTGACACGAGTAATGGTCAATGCTTTTCTCTGAGGGGGGAAATGGATTCAATGAACAGGTAAAGGTGGTATAGATTCACCTTAAAAAATGCAGGTTTAGTGACTTAACCCAGATTGCTGACTCAATTTGTAGATTACGTTTTAGCTTTCGTTACTTTAATGATTCAGTGAATGTTTAACTGATTATTACGAAAATCATAAACAAGCAGATTATGCGAAACTAGATGTTTAATACTTTAACTGTCCAATAAATTTGTCTGTTCGTTAAACAAACTGATTTATGTAGTCTAGTAAAAATAGAACACTTCATAGTAATAATAAACGCCTATGCTGTACAGAAACATTTACATGAATAATTTATTAGGATTGGACAATTTGTTTGATTTCTAATGTCAGTTGCACAATTCGTGATTAGTCCCTTATTAAAAATCTTATCAAAGTTTGAAGGAAATCAGACATGTTGCAGCTGATAATATTTTAAACATAACGTGCACATAATGTGTTACAGAATAAAAATATCCATTGGTGACGTCATTAAGCACAGCATTTTTTATAACTATTTATTATTTTCGAAACTTCTTCTGCAGTAGATATCCATCTCAGTTAAAAAAGCATTCATTTTTAAAAGGTTCAGGGCCTGTCATTTGCTCCTCGGTTTAACAGAATAATCCATCAAAACTGCACTTGGATTTGGGAATAATATAAATCACGAAAACGGTTGAAGTGCGTAAGCTGTGGGGCTTAAGGATGATAACACGGAGAAGTTTAATACTTCTGCCCATTCCATTGTGGCTCACTGACCACTCCACTGCTAGTTTAAGTCTGTGATGATTCGAGGGGTCAGCAGCAATCCAAAAGGGGATATTAATCCAAAATCCTAAAAAAAGATTGCTTGGAAAATCGTTGGGAACTTTCTGGACTTTCCTTTTCAGCCTTGGCCACTGGTCATTCATGATTAGTGTGTGGAAAAATAGCTTCCTCGAATTACGAGCCTTGCTTCTGAGAAAATAACGGATTAAGAGTCAACAACATCGATTACTTTCTCTGTCATGAATCCGTGTCATGTGTCACTTTAGCCTACTTACTCTCTTCAGAGGTCAAATTAGCTCACTAATCGAAGCTTAATTAAAGAATACGTAAGACACATGTATGTTAAATATATACAAAAAAACTGGTATCTGAAATGTTTCCGAACGAGTTATTATATAGCTGAAATGAGATGGGATTATCTAGTCTTATTGTTGTCGACGTAATGCTATGCGCTATTGTCACTATTTGGGTGAAATTTTGCCCATAAATGCTACAAAAAACATTCTGACTAAGTTTAACTTTCGATAACATTAATGAACATTTTATGCGTCAAATTAATTTTATACATTCGTGCACAAAAATATGTATTTGTAGATATTCCCTATGCAAATAGAATTGGTATGATGGAATAGTAGTCATATTTAAAGTGTAAATTAGAACAATTTTATTTAAAATATTGTAAAAATTTTCGCTACTCGTAAATAAGAGCATACTAAACTGAAAACACACAATGTGCAAAACGTTATGCCCACATAATGTGTTTAAACTGTGTAAAACACATTTGGAGTGTTAAAATGCATGCACATACACATCACATATTAAATTCTACTGTGCATTAAAGCATACTTGCATGTGCTATGAAAGCTTGACATTTTTTATATAAATAGATAGAAAATAGTGTTATACAAATTAGTATTTACAATGTTGTAACATATTAATGTGCAATCACGTGTATAATTACCACAATGTAGGTTTTCAAGCACATCCTTGTATATGTTTTTAAAACACTCCAGAACAAAAGAACATACTGTTACAATTTTAACACAAATTGCTGTTTATTTAATCAAAAATCGCACGTTGATGTGCTTAAATTCAGTTGAGTTTTCAGTTTACTAGCTAGTAAATAGTAAAACGGATTTTTTTTAAAAAAAAAACATTGCCAATTTTCTATAAATGTTATTTCCAAATTTTACGTTTCAAAATTGCACCAGCTATATGTTCTGCTTCGAGTACAGAACGCTGCGACCGATCATAGGGGTGATCCATAAATTATGTCACACTTTTTTGCCTCTTTTTAAACACCCCCCCACCCCACAATTGTCACAAAAAACAAACAACCCACCCACTTTCCTAGGTGTGTCATCATTTTTGAATGGCCCCATAACTGTTTATCATGCACGTGCAAATTCCTGTTTTATATTTCACCAAATATTCAATTTGGGTTTCCATACAGAATTACAGGACACCATAAAAGCGTTACAAGTAACAGCTTGTAAATAGTCGTTTGTAAGTGCGATAGTGCCCGCAGCCCGCCATTTTGTCTTCCCTCAATCTATTATTTTTCCGTATATCCACACATGAAATTAAAGCTCATCCATGCGAAAGTATTATTCTGCACAAATCGTTAATAGTCTGGCAGGCATATTTTGAGCGTGTGCAATAACACCGTTATTTCCCCTGTATATTACCGGTACACATCCGATACTTAATGCCCATGTTTTATAGTCTCATTTTCAGTTTTAAAATACCAAGATTTCCATTTACGTTTTTTTTTGGCGGCTTGTTAGCGAATGTCTTTTATCTTTGGACGTCTAACCCTTAAAGGGAAAGGACAGTTAGTGACATGCCATACACGTATACAGTTAAGATAATGCCTTGGATACCAAAGAAGGGAAACAACAAAGGAAACTGAATGTTATTTAATACTATGTCAACAAACAAAGATGCATGGTTTCATAGTCCATAAAATACTAAATGAAGTGTTGTTTAAATTAATTCAGTTCAATTTAACTCATTACCCTATATATACAGTCAGAAGACAAATATCACATTAAGAAAACATGTCCTTGAATTTTGACTGCGTGTTTTTTTAAAGATTACAGCTTTTATAAAAATACGAATGTTCATCACAGAAATGCAACGCTTTTTCATTTTAAGACAGACGAAAATTTGCGTTCCAGTAAATCATTTTTTTATCGATTCTTAATATTTACCGAAATATTTGAATAATTTTAAATGGCGTATTTATATGCTAATCAGTGCATTAGATGTAAATAATTATATTTTATCATACCAACCTTCATTCCTTCATGACTTTCTACAAAATACATGGACATAATACAATTTCCTCTTAACATCACTGGTTGATGGTGCTGTCAATTCTTTATCTGGCATTCAAAATTAAATTTATTTATTTTGATCAAATTTATTAAAATTACTTTAAAAGTTTCTTGCATATTTCGAAAGACAGAATTTCCCCTTATACCACCACACCAGTTATAAGTTTCTGATCTTTTTTTCTGGAAATAGTTATATAGTCGAGATTCAAGATATAATATATATATATTGGTTAGTCGGTCTGAAAATTGCGATGAAAAAACCTTCGGAGTCTATCCTGTCTAATACAGTAAGGGTTAAGTTGAGGAGTTGTCTGCTAGGGCATTGTTTATTGCACAAGTAGTACACTTGATAAATGATGTAGCCGGCAACTGTATACATACCCTGTATAACGAAACATGAATTTGCGATATGCACGCAGACATGTAGGGCAAAATGTGTCTGAATTGCATGATGAATGGGAGGGAGCAGAGAATGGGCTGAAATCCATATACAGCACACAAGATGGAGACCGTTGCTATAAAAAGGATGATTAGGATGATAGGAAATGGTGGGAGACTGTTACTTTGCTTTTGCACATCAAGCCAATTATTCATTGAAGCAGAAGTTTCAGATTCAGAGAGGTCGCTCTATTCCCCCCCTCGCTGGCTTTCTCCATCCGATTAGCTCAGTCGACCGAAAGTGTTAGATAACCCCCCGAGCGCCACCACTGCCATCTATGTGCGCTCGCAGCATTTTTGCTTTTATTTTGCCACAAATGCAAAATGATCTCCAGGTTTATGTTTACATTCCTATGTTGTTTATTTATTTTAATTAAACTCGTTGCGATGTTACTGGAATTGGATTCGTGTTCAGGGTGCATCTACAAATGACATCAACAACAATTTTGGATATTTGGCCCCGCCCTATAAATCAACATTCTGCCCCCATTGTGTCGGTGTTGGCCTCTGGCGGGAAATAAACGAACTGCACCATGCATGGGGGAAAAACTCGTTAAGATTAGTTTTTGTAGTTTTCCAAATTAAGTGGGAAACATGATACTGAATAATAAATGTATCACTTCCTTAACATGATCTTACTTTAAGGTTAGCCTTAACATAACCTATAATATCTTTGAAGTCTGAAATCGTGTAACTATAATGCCCAAAATCTGTTAGGCCCTACATTATATTGACCTGAAAAAATGGCAACTAAAATTTTGTGTCACAACAATGTCTCAAATGTGTGGTACTGAAAAACTGCACAAATTGTAATGATGTTGAATGTGTATTTTATTTGAAATATATTCTAAAATAGTATTTCATCAATATCTGATATGTCTGATAAGACGCCATCGATTGTAAGACGCACATTATTTCAATACCACCAACAGAAAAAGAAAAAGCTTCAGTTCTATAGGAAAAAATACATTTCTTAGATATCTTTTACAATTTATTTATTTATTTTACTATCAAATAACTATTTATTTCAAGTGCGTTATTTCAGGGATAATATTTAGAAAAATACAGAAAATATTCAGCTGACGAAAAATATAAATCTGAACGTAAAACATCGTTCACCATGTATCCAGATTTAGGAGACAACGATGTTTCCAAGTTTCTTGATACATGTATCCGGCGATAATCGCTTGGACTATACATGGCTTAAAACATCCGCGTTTCAGTTTTCAGAGATGTTTCTATGGGGAAATATGTGCGTTTTATAATTGATGAAATATGTGTACTAAAAATCCCCTTTTAATATACAATATAAATAAATGATCGCTATTCCTCTTATAAGCACCCCCTGGTGGAGTATGAGCTTTTAACATGATATTTCCGGTTAATTTTATGATACAAGTGCGTGGCCTGCAGACCATTTTTTGATGCAATGTTTAATGCATAACAGCATCAATATTTCAAGAACATTGTCGTTCATGTCACTATTTTATCTACTGTATGTTGGCTGTGGATTCTGATCCCGATTACGTTTCGTTACGCTCCTGCCTAGAATCGTTAGGAAAAATTGACATCTCTTAGTACTAAATGGCGCCCAGCATGGCTCCTCAATGCAAGTATAAATGTTCTCTTTGATCCCTGTGCATCTGTAAGCATGCAGATGGCAGCCGGGCGCCCTGCGAAGGACTTCCTGTCGGATGTGTCAGGTCAGAAGGGAAGTTCGCATTTAAAGTCGTCGAGAATGTAATCGAGATCCGACATTGGCCACTTTTGATGTCATCCTTGATAACTTTGACATTCGGTTCAATTAGTCGATGGAATGGCCTCTTTGTAACGCCCTCTGCAGGGTCTCTCGCACACAATGACACAAACACTTACAGCAACTAGGCCATCTTTCAAATGAAATTTCAATTTTTTTTTGAACAGAGAATCGTCTGAAAGTTTGTTTATTATTAAAAAGTTCGTTACCAACTTGAAAACGACAATTTATTTTTAATTTGTTGGTCCTAGTATGCCGAAATGTCCCTTATAGGATAGCGTTAGACTGTGGCGCCATCTTGTTATTAATCATGAAGACATCAATGCATTTGGTTAATAATCGATAACGCTTTGTTATGTTTATTAGTATCATATGTTTCTTTTTATCGAATATAGTATATGCCTTTTGATTACTATATTTCTTAAAATGTTCCAAACTGAGAATCCAGCATAACAATTGATTATAAATATTCACGTTGTCGAAATGTGCAAGTATAAGTTTTAACATACTAGCTTTTAGAAACTTAATTTTCAGGGATTTATCTATTTATCTTAATGATAACATAAATGTACAATTTAAGAAACATTATTTCCATTTGGAACAAATCATATACCACTGCCTAATCAGGGGATAAGTTCAAATTAATTATTATATGGGTTATTGGTGGTTTTGACGTGATGTATTGTTGGGCAATATAATGTTATGATTAAGAATGCTACATACCTCATATTTTTCTTTACAGAAGGCGACCATAATTCAGATGACAGTAATTCTGGAGATAATGCCGGTGAGGATGATAATCAAGCACGGTTAAGGTTAAAACGAAAATTACAAAGAAATAGAACGTCGTTCACAAATGAGCAAATTGAATCCTTAGAAAAAGGTAAGAGTTTTTACAATGACCATTTTAATTACAAGAAATTTACGTGAATATTTTTTGTTAACAAACGTACCATTTTTCTTTCAGAATTCGAAAGAACACATTATCCTGACGTTTTCGCAAGGGAACGATTAGCCGCAAAAATAGGCCTTCCTGAAGCGAGGATACAGGTAATGACTTTATTCTTGAAATTAAATTAACATGACAATAATATTTTTTGAGCTTTTTATGAGTTCAACTAAGTACCAAACTGAAAACCACACAAACAGAAAATACGTATATCCAAGGCAGCGATTATTTCAAGTGCATTTTAGTAGTTTTATTTAATTATGAAAATTACTTTTTTCTAAAAAAAAAGTTCATTTAGTTATTTGAACTAGTAGAGCCATACAGACTTCAGTGGTGGACATCATCTAAGCATATATTGCTTGCCAAACTACAAAAATACATAAATACAATTTTTATGAAATACATAGTGGAAAATCGGTACAATTACTGTTTTTACATAAATAAATGCATATTAAAAACTGTTATTAAGCTACTAAAGGGTACTAAACATTTGTAACATGTTGTCTAATGGTTAAGGGGGTTTACTTCATCATGATCCCACTTTGTCATAGGGTAAACTGACACACTGGTCAGTCCGCCACTATAGGGATAATCGTTTATGGAAGTTTCAGGGATCCTCACATATGGATACTTTTGTGAATAGGGGGCAGTTATAGAAGTTGATTATAAAAAAGTCGTTTTATAATTGTTTAGGTGTGGTTTTCAAATCGACGGGCAAAATGGAGACGGGAGGAAAAATTAAGGAATCAACGGCGAGCAGCAGAACAGGCTGCTTCAGTGTCCACTTCCGCCCCCAGTCGACTGCCAATTAATAGCACTTTTCCAAATGGCATGTATCCGTCAATACCGCAGCCAATCGCCTCTATGGCAGAATCATACAGGTAAGACGCACGTACAACCAACTCTGTATGTAGCTTTAGCATAATGTGTGTTTTAATACAGCTAAAGGCATAGTTTATACTTATAATAGTCCACTTATTGAGTACTATAATCTGTAGTTTGAATTTCTGTTGAAAAGAGTTGCATGTGTAGTGTTCTGTAAACTTTACAGACGAGTCTACTTGAGTATGTGTCAGGGGCCATTCTAAAATTTTCACACCTAGGGGGTGGGTGGGTTGTTTGTTTTTTGTGACAATTGTGACCAAGGGGTGGGGGTGGTTCGGTAATGTG
>JAQGBW010003668.1:0-15675 GCA_034698625.1 Julus scanicus | reverse complement strand
GTAATTGAACTTGTCCAGGAAAGCCGGTACGCAATTCTTATAGCTCTGTTATAAGCCATATGAATGGGTATCATTTTATTATTAGTTGTAGAATTATAAATGAAAAAGTGGAAAAGAAGTTATAAAAGATAAGTGTGGCGAGGACACGTGTTCCAATCTCCAAATACTGCGACGTAACAACTTTCATTCTTCCAAAACATGTATGGTTAGCATTAAGTATAATTTTACCGCACCCTTTCTTAATACATAAATGTTCGCATGCATTGTATTCTGCACTTATAACTCGCGATGATGTATCTTACTCGTGCATTTCACTCTTACTTGTTCAAAATGATTGATTTTGCTTAATTTGAATTTTTAATAATTTAACACTCAAGGCCAATTTATTTTGTTAACTAATTATTTTTTTATATTAGATAAAAATACTTATGTAGTGCCAAGCAATTTTGAATTAATATTGTACGCAAATAAAATTGGCATGATTCTTTGTCTACAATTGATATAAAGTAATTATCAATGGCTAAACTCCAAAATTGAAGTTGAGACTGTGAACTCAATAATAAACAAAATCGAATGCTAAGGTTTATTTCTGTCCAAATTGAATTGTCTCGGAATTGAAATTACAGCCATATTATGGTTTTGATCAATTTCTGCCAAATCATTAAGGCGGTCATGCCTTGTGGATTTTCATACGACTTATGCAAAGCGTATTAATTAGTCACCGTATAGATATCCTAGTCAAATAAAATAACTATACGATCTTTAAAAGTAGACCTAAATCAAAATTTGACTTTCAGCATACCCAACATACAAAAATTTTCATTGCACATGTTTGTTTTTAAATTGTGTTGCTAAACACATTTGCATATATGTATAACCAGTTGGTTGTCTTAATATGCATGCAAAAAAGTAGTCATTAATATTTACATATAGAAATTTATACCTTATAATTTCCTTACAATCGTTAAATAGATGTTCGCAAATACAAATAAATTGTTTCTAGATTGGATTATATCTAAATTAAGCTATTTTAAATAATGATAGAGACCTGATGTCAAATCACAGTCGTTAAGATTTACATTTCACACTATATTAGTTCGCAATGTTGGTAGATTAAAAATAGCTAGTAGTTTAAGATGTATTTGTCATTTTTATAAAATAGTGGAATTGCTCTTGTTAAAGGTGTTTTTGGCGATTAGAGATGATTGTCACACCCATCAACATATGCACACAGTCTATGTTTTTTGTTTCATCAACCCTTTAAGTTTTACGTTGTAAGTTTTAGTCAGTCAATTGAAAATCGTGTTTATTTTGCATTGTTTAGGTGTACTTAAAAAAAAACGTATTGTTTGTGGGAGTGAATCATGATTGCCATTATTACAATACATATTAAATGCTTCTTGACCTATGCAGAAATGTACAAAAAATAGCCCCATTGTAATCGCCGTGAAATACGTTTAATATCTATTGTATTTCTTGCCATGTTCACGGCAACGTGGGAATATTATATTACTAACTGATTACCTATTGAAGAAATTCTACCTGCTGTATGCCTGTTTTGCAAACGCATTATAATGACTTTGTTTTGGGGAATTTTGGAAATAGTTCTCTAGAAAAATGTCATAATGTTTTACTTCATATCCTGATAACCAAACCAGTGTTTTAACTTGAGAATTAACTCAAATCATGTTTAATTGTTGGATGATTAACTAAATTTGTAAGGTATTTTCGATTGGAAATTTTAAAATGTCGATCACCCAGCAGTCAGTATTTAATCTTTAAAAACGCGATGTTGTTACTTGTAAGATTTAACACGTTATCGAACAAACTGAACAAAAGTGAACATCAATTTTGCATCTTGTGAGTTATTCATTCGCTAGTTGACGTTAAATGCAGTGACCTGATTTATTTGAATTCATAAGTTTCCTAAAAACGAAAAGTTCACACCGTGTAGTGTAACGCCCTGAAGAGCAGTGTGCGAACTGGAGCATAACTTTCATTTTATAAATTCACTGAATTTCACTTTCTAACCTGTTTATTATTGATTAGTTTGTTATTGTAAGATGCCGAGATATAGGGCAACGCGTTTCTGAGGTACTTTAAAGTCATTATTCGGAAATAATTAATCGATTATGAATCACTCCATGCAATTTTGATTGAGTCAAGTAGAGTGGATTAATATACAAAAAATACCAAAAAATGGATTATTAGGACATTAATAGAGGTTTCGGTGAGCGGTAAATACAATGCCTCTTTTCCAATACTTTGTGCAGAAAAATCATATCATATCCATCAAAATTCAATACAAAATAACAAAAGCCACCTCAATAAATGAAAAAATATGAAAACATACTGCAGACTGTATCAGAGAAAATAAATAATAAATCGATTAAATCTATAGGATTAGCAAATTTTGAAATTTAATGTGCAATCACATCGTGTTTGTTGTGATATCTCAGTCAACTACTTTCATAAACTTGCAATTATAAAATAATGCATTGTTTTCCTCGATATTAATAAATCGTAATGATTTTTAAAGTTTGTTAAGCTCCTAAGCGTTCGAAAATATTCGTGAGCTCTTCTTTGATTAATGAACTTTCTGAATTAACATAGAAAATAGCTTATAACTCACCTGCGGCAAAGCATAGAAAACTTTGCATACTAATTGAGAAAATAGTTTCAGGACTTGTTTATTATTTTTTTTATTCATTACAATTTTTTTCTATTTGATAGTCGTTTTTTGGAAGAACATACAACAATCTATCTTCGTTGTCAGAATGCAAGAACAGCGGCAGATGCGTGATCAACAAGAAGAACCGAACATCTTGCAAAAGCTGCCGCCTCAGGAAATGTCTCATGGTTGGGATGTCGAAAAGCGGTTAGGATTATGGATGATTTTATACTGCATTCATTTAGTGGTGGTCATGCTTGAAAAATATGCCATTGATAAGAGCTTTTGAAGGATCACTGTATAAAAGATATGGATTTCCGACAAGGAGTTTATAGAAATTGGCACATGAAAAGCAATTCAGAAAAATTAATTTTACCTCTGTTATCTACTCATACATTATATTACCTTCTTTGAATATGGCACGTGATGCATGCATTTCCGCTAAATTCGTAGTATAATTACCATTTATTTTACATGTATTAAGTACTGCTGTATCAACAATTCTAAATCTAAATTTGTATTTCCAGGTTCACGTTATGGTCGTCGTTCAAACTGGTTCAAAATCCATTGTCTGCTGCAAGATCAGGCGCACATGAACGATGGCGGCCTGACTTATGGAGACCTGAGCTCCAAAATGGTGTACCCAGCCAAGGAAGATGGCAAAGATGATGAGCTGCTCACCGGAAGTCCCGACTCACACAGTGATTCCTACGGTGAGCTTGATTCCAAAATGTGCAACGGCTACGATGGGCAGGTGAAAAGCGGCAGCCTGTCCCCCCTGTCGACCTACGAGTCTCCAAGCCCCCCTTACGACAAAAAGGAGCCCTTCCTCCAGAGTATCCCCATGTCCCCACTGTCTCCAATGTCTCCGCTGGCGGCGCTGCAACATCAAAAGTTCTTCGGACAAGCGGCAGCCGCAGCCGCTGCAGCCGGATTTTTACACAATGGCTATAATGGCTTCCACAGACTAGCCAATGGTGGGGAACCTTTGGCATTTAGGCCCTATGCGCCGCTCAACCAGTTGGATTTCCTGTTGAAGAAGCGTAAAGCATTCGTCTTCGACGTGTCCCCTTCCTGTACCGCCATGGAGCAAGATCTGCCCATGGACCTGTCGGTGAAAAAAGCGGTAGAGAACACACCCGAAGAGGTCCAACCTGGGTCTGAGGAGGAACCTAAGGAAGAGTCTGGTGAATGTGGATCCAGCGGTCATCGAGGGACTGAAACCCCCTTGGACCTGACTAAAAAAGGGCTTCCATTGACGTATGGCTCACCGTTTTCTCCACAAAGCGAATCTGCAGCAGTTGGAGAACTTTCAACCAACTGAAAGTCGCGCGCCTTAATTGTCAATGGCACAACAGCTAAGCGTAGTAATGGCCAGCAAGTTGTGCAGCGATTTGGAGGCCATCTTGAATTGGGAGGACAACTGCCATGAGGAAAAATTGTTTTGCAGTGCTAGTGCATATTGGCACTACCTGATTCCTATTGTGTATATAGACTGATAGGGATTGGGTTTGGCCGAAATCAAGAAAGTAATCATTCTTAATCATTAATCATCCATAATCATCAATCATAAGTGGCTCAAAGAACTTAAGCAATATCTAGGAATATGTTGAGATTTTTAAAAACTATGAATCTATTTTCTTCGCCTTAATAAATCTTGATAACCTAGCACGAGCTAAAACCAATCTTACAACAATCTTCACTTTGAGCTTCAAGAACTCCCAATAAAAGATGGTGTCAATTTGGCACATCTATGCCTTTCATTCTTTGTTGCCAATGAACGGTCTAATCTACGCGCGTACTACGCTGTGTCATTGTATGCAGCCCAGTTAATCGGCAGCAACAACAGTATTTTTATGAGGCATTTTTTTTATAAAATATAATTCCTATGTACATTTTTTAGAATTCATTTTCAACTTGAGAGTCTGAAGTGCCTGTTTTCGTCCTCTTGCATAATATATGTATCGCGAATACGATCTTCCTACAAATATATTTGCACCGACAGCAGAAAACTTACTAAGAAATGTACAAATGTGTAGGTGGTCATGTGTATATATATACAGTATAGATACTTATATATTTGTGAGCGTGTGTTTGTGTATTTATATACGTATTCAATAATTGCCTTAATACATGTTTTTGTAAGAGAAAAGCTCAATTTAAGGCCATAGTTAAATGTTATTTCCCCAGTCTTATGCTCAGTCATATCCTTTGTCGATTTAAAATAGAATCGATTTTTGAATTTACAAACATATATTTCGTGTTGCTCTTGTATTTCGTTTTACAAGTTATTGTACTTTATGAGAAAACATCAAAGTAACGTCCCTTATTTAACAATTCAAATGAAATTTGCCTAAACATTGGATTGGGGTAAATAAAACATTTTGTAACTATGGCCTTATCAACTGCCAGATAACAGTATGTTATTAATTTAATGTGAAAATGTTAATCAGGATGCATTCCCTATGCACTAAACCACCAAAATATGCCTAAATGCATCAAATTGCTTCCAATTTAAACAAACCGTTTTTCGACTTGAAATCTTCTCTTTTTAGGGAGTTTTTAATATGTAAACGTAAACCTTTAACTGTAATTAATAGTTGCAGATATGTTCACTCTAATGATTATAAACCTCTCATAGATTAGACGAGGCATGAGGAAATTGTATCATCGTGACCTACTTGGTTCTTGATTCGTTTGTGCTAAGGTCACTCAGGATGTTTGCCTTAAATTTTCCTATTGGAAATTTTAGAATTTAGCAGCATTGTTTTGAATAATATGCTTATCTCTTATGTTTTTTAAAAGTCTTAGATTATTTTAAAAGTTTTATATTATTTTGAAAAAACCGAAATATAACCTACAAAATAAAGTTAAATTGAAGTAAAATGATGCATGTTCTAAATAATTCTCATTAAAAGGTTGCATATAATATTTTTAAACATGAACAGAACACATTAATGAGTGATCAGCACTGAACAAACCATGTCGCCACATTTCCTTTGGTGCAATCATATTTGTTTAAAAAAAATATGATAAAAGTAGTAGAGGCTCTCTATGTTCTAAATTAAATCACAAACTCTTCGTTATTTTTTGTAATGAGGGTTTACGTTCCTTGATTATTTAGACCAGGAATTTGTGATGAATGAACATTTTGCTCGAGGTGATGCCGTTTTTTGATGACATTTCATTTATTCATTTTTGAGGTCTTTTCCATCATTACCGGTAGCAGTTTGTGCTACATCCTAGTCCCATACCTATACATCTGCCTTTCATACAAAGCAGCTTAAATTATTCCCATCAATGGTTATTACAGTTAGGCAAGCTTTCACCATACTTTAGAATTAATATTTTTGCGAACATTTTAACTTATTAGAACAGTATTTTGAAAACCCATAGTTTATGACATTTTGAGCAATTTACACATTAAACACGCCACATATATACCCTTTCTGTGAGAAGGGATTGTATAGTGTCGCAATATTTCTAGATGGACACTTAAGTGTCATTTTTTGAAAAAAATTTACTGCTGAAATTTTGTAATTTTTTTTTCAATAATTACACGAATTTTAAATTAGATTTATTGTGACTTATGTTTGATTTACATAATATATACTAAAAGCAAGCACAACTTAGTAATTAATTTTGCGGCAATATACTAAAATAATATAAATTCGATTGAAAAAGTAACATGTTTACATCTTTTTTTAAAAACATGTAACTCATGGATTAACTTAAAAATCCATTGTATTCTATGTATGGTGATCTTGAAAGAATTTAAATTCGCTCATAATTGGCTTTGCCAATAAGTTTCTAAGTGTAATTCAGTTTGCTTCTAAGTGCCTTGATAACCTGTAAAATGGTTTTGAAATATTTAGTGAAAAGTTTTAGCAAATCTATTAAAATTGCCTTGGCACATATGCTGTACAATTCTTAGCGAATATCTCACAACAAATATATAAACAATGTTATCACTGGTTAATCCAAACATTCCCAAACAATCATGTTTACCTTTTTCTATCCTCCCAAAAAAATAATTATTTTGGCATGCAATATTTGGAGACTATCAACTATGCAATACTATGTTATAATAATAATTAAACACGTCACTATGCATCGACATGCTCAAACTCATTCGCACATCGAAAATAATGTAAATTTTGCAAATATGCACAATGCAGTTTCAATTTGGAAATTCAACCTAAGAATAATTAAGCAATTATTGATCGCCTGAAATTCATATGCACGATACACTTGAGAAATGACAACACCATTTGAGAAGTACAATTATGACTTCATTTGTGATAATTCGGCTTTGTGGAGCAGCCACAACGAGTGCAACATATTGTATGCACGGAGACCATGTTAAATCAAAGGGATATTTTGGGCATTTATAAATCCTATGAATAGTGGCTTAAATGCCAACTTAGAAATAGGATTTAAGTATATATAGTTAAGCTTATAGGAAGACTGACACCCACCATTCATCATTTATTATTCGCAATGATTAGCCTGTACTATAGTTTTGTTTTTTTGCGAATAAGAGGGCAATTGAAGCGCTTTGACATTTTTTTTCGAACATATACTTACTAGATAGTGCGTACAAATGGACAAGATACCAACTTAAAAAAAGTAACACAAATATACTATGTTGTGTAATTAATTTATGAAAAGAACAAATTACAGGATTATACCAACTTACATTTGTGATGTTCATGTCTGTTTATTGACAACACATTTCATTGCTATCGACATATACCTAGAAGAGATTTTATGAAGATGATGAAAATATGGATTAAGAGGTGACATTTTTGTTCATATTAATCAGTTAAGAATCTCAATTTCCTTTATTTTTGTAAATGTTGGCCAAAGGATCTTTGGGGTTGGACATTCAGCGGAAGTTTTTGTAATTGTTAACTTTCATTCATTTCTTTTAAAATTTAACCACATGTCTTCTTTTTTTAATGTACAGTGTAAGATATTGATAAATTCACGAACTTCCATACATTAACAGTTTATAAAATTTTCAAGAATTTCAAAGGGCCTATTATTTAATTTCCTTAAATGTCAGACCCCGGTCTTTATGTCCATAATAATTGTGTTAATTTGGCAAATTTTGTTTGATCTATTTCGCCTATTGAAAGTATAGGATATACGGTAGATACTTGTGCCATCGGGAAAAAAATGTACAGTGTTCCAAAGTGTCATTTGTCATGATTTAATTTAATATTCTAATTAACACGAAAAAATGGAAATAGATTAGCAGACATTCTTCGAATAAATTGAACATGTTTCAAATTGCAATGCTGCTGTGCAGTTTTTGTTGACTTTAAAGAATGTAAAATGTATTTAGTTATGATAATAATAACTCAAAGTGCTGTCTAGATGTCTCATTGTTCTTTTTAATTCATGATTTATAATGTAGATCAGTTATTGTAGATAAAATGTTAAAGAAAATTGGAAACTTCAGTATTCGTACGAGTTAGGTGTTTCAAACTGAAATTAATTTAGAAAAATAATATGCAATAGTGGAAGTGTAAAGACCTGGTACACACCCGGATTGGTAAGACTATATTCTAAGTTCCCAGTTAAGAGTCCATATGCAGTTACATTGTAAATAAGTATAACGATTTATTTTCATCAAAATGTCTACGAATTTTTCAGAAGTGGTAATTATAAAGGTATACGTTTTTTTTTTTTTTAAAGTTTTCCATTATCTTTATGATTTTAGCACATTGGCAACAGGCGCGCTGCGATCGTTATTGAGAATATCCACAAAGCGTAGTTAGACCAATTCAAATTTTGAAATTATGTAATTTTCATGTAACTTTTTAAGAAATCAATATTTTTTTTAGAAATTTAACCCACAGATTCAGAGAAATACATGCTACGAAATACAATATTTGTTTAGTGATATTTAAAATTTAGGTTTTTATCTAAATTTTAAAGCCAAGTTTTGAACTCTGTTAATTGTTCAGCTCGGGTGGGCTACTGCTGAGATGGATCGTGTAGACCTGGTATACATCCGGATGCGGTAAGACTCCTTCATTGGAGTCCCCATTGTGGGGGGCATCGACGGCTCCTCACACCCGGGCGTGGGTATCCAACGATGCTCTGCTGCGGCAGGGTGGAGGATATTCATTAACGATCCCAGGGTGGGCATGAGCCCACCCTGGGCCCTATGTTTACGTTTTATGTCCCCACTTGCTACAGGAAATCTCCGAACCTGGGTTCAAGTCCTGCCGTCACTGTGTGTTTTTTTTTTAAATAGTTTCGCTGAAGGGTCAGTCACGAGCACATGGGAGTGCTTTCCGTCCAGGTCTTCATTTCTAAATTTTATTTTGGAAGCGGATATTGTCACGGGTATGTAGTAATATTCACTTTTTGACAGTCCATGGAAGAAACACTTAAATTCTAGACGTTAATCTTGACCTTACTGTAAAGCGTATCACTGAAATGTTTCCCATTTCTTATTTTTTTTGTTGGTTTTTTTTATAATGACAAAAACCTCAAGATGTGTTAATTACGGCATTTATGCTATTTTATAGGTTTTAATTCTTGCTTTATTACAACTTTTCGCACCTGTAATGAACAATTTGTAACTACTATTCTGGACATACTGCTCACCCCTGACACTAGGTGGCGTGATTTGTTTTTCTGAATTGCGCTCTTCCCCCCTCAAATTGTCTTGACGAATACGGCCTTGACTTGTATACACAATTTTCATATTGGCTGACTTGTTATTTGACTTTGAAGTATTAAGCTACACGTAGGAATTGATTAATTGTTGAAATATGGCACCAAATTACGATTAAAATCGACTTTTCAATTACTTATTAATTGGCCAATTGCCATAAAGCGCAATAAAGTGTTTCAATAAGGTGGTCACGTAATTAATCTTAACGGATTAAAACGCGATTTTGCATAAAATCGTTTAAAAATGTACGAGGTCATGAAGAGAGCGCCAAATTTCAATTGATTTTATGCAAATTTATTTTTTATAAGTTGAAATATGCACATATGGTCATGACTTCCTACATTTCAACCAATTTTAATGCAAGTTTCTTAATCGGCTTCTATTATTTGCGTCTTAAATTATTCTCCGCATTGTGTCCACAATCTAATCGGCCATTAAAACTTGAGTTGTTTAACATTTGAACTTTAAATCAGAAACATTTTTCTTGAATTCTAAAGTATGCAAATAAACATTTTCGGCATTTTTAAACGCGGGCCTCTGATTGGTGACCATCGTTAGTGTTGTAACAGCAGTGACCAATCACGGCTGAGTTTCAAAATCGTGTAAATAATTCGAACAGCAATTTTGACACGATATTTGACTGGGTCTTCGGTTTCAATGTGCGTGATATTCTTTCTTCATTTTCATTTCTACGGCACAACAGGACAAAGAATCTTCACATCGACATCGCCTTCAGGAAGTGCGTCAAGAATTCGCGTTTCATCGGAATCAACACGCGTAGTGCCCCACACAAATCAAAATTTTTCAGAAATTTGGTTATCATAAATTTCCAAAAACTCTTCAAACTGTGAGCAGGAATTGAAAAATGTATTTTAATCGTAGACAAATTTTCAATCGTATATAAATTTGATCTGTTTTTCCCTTGTGTTTTCGCGCACGCGTTGACAATATATGGCCAGATCCAAGTCATCGAAACAACGAAGACACGGTTTGACAAATAATTTTATTGCATTATTAGCTTAAATTTAGAGTGACCAATTCCCGAATTTCGAGGCTTAAATGGCCGGCTCCCCGGGATAGTTTCATACGATAACTTTGTTAAGGAAAAAATACGAATTACTCGAATTGGGCAATTTGTTAGTTTTTAATTTAAAAATAGGTGGCACTCAGTTAAGTTTTGGCATGTTTTTGCATGCAATTTGCTTGTATTTATTTGCTGATATTGGTCCTAGCCGAAGTAAATCAATTATACTAGCGAACTTTTTCGCTTCCTATTTAAGATTTTTGGTCCTATAGTGACCCCGTGAATGTGACGTCACCCCACAAACGCACTTCACCTTAACGTTAACTTTTACCTCAATTGGTTTACTTTGGTTGAATGGATGACCCTCTTGTAGATTTCAACGGATATAATGTCATCGTTGGATACGCCGTACCCCATTTTAATTAGTGTTCTGAGGTGGAAATTAAAATTTACGCATTTTTTTTTGTGGCATATATGCGTTATTTAAATGTTTTGGGTTTTTTTAGCTGAAAATAAAACCAGGCTCAGAATTAAATTTCTCTTACATTTTCTAGGCAATTTCTTGACACAAGCTGCATTGGTTCAAGAAAATGCTCTCGAAAATTCGCGTTCGAAGCAAATTAGGCTTCAAAAATTGCAACGTTTCGTAAAATTTAAATTGGGATTGAAATCTTAAATTTTAAAAAAGTAGCTTTTTCACATTTTTGTTAAGAGTGTCTAATTTGTGCGTTGTTTTTAATACAGGTACATCATTCTGTCAAATTTGAATAATGGCTAAATAAATGCCTAAAAAAATATATTAAAATATGCTAATTTGAAACAAATATCAGACTGGCCATTATTGAAAAATTATGCAAATAATCGATTTTACGATTGCTAAATTAGCGGAAGTGGAACATTGCGCAATTTTGAAAGATGGCCAACTGGTCACAGATACGAATTTTGGCATATCAATAAATAAACTTCTAAACACGATCTATATTTCTAAGATTATTTAATGAAAACTGGTAATGTGCAGCAATTATCAGTTTTCGCAAATGGCGTCAGTTGATGTATGACCACTAGTTCAGGTTAGGGTCTGACAAATGGTTGTCAGTTGAGGTTTGATAATTAGGACATTTGTAGGGTCCTTTCACCCTCGTCATTGGGGTCCAAGTATAACAAATCTGCCCATGCTTCGGTCTCACTGGCGTGTCGGTACTAGGGCTTTACGAATCCTGCCTATTTCAACTTTTTCAAAATCCCTGACAGATGATTTCGGAAAAGCTGAAATAAAAAGGGTTCATGTTTAAAATGTCTTAATTATTAACGTTATAGTTAATTCTTGTTCTTTGTTAACCTTAACTTTTTTTTAGGAGAAGTGTGATATTGTAGTTTTTGCATGCGCGCGCCCCCTACCGGACCAATATCAGCCATTTTTGTATTTACTGATAACATGTTTCGTTACTAAACATTGATTTTTGTACTGTACTAAAAAACAACTCGTGATTATTGCGCTTGCGTTAAGATTTCTGCTTCTGTCCACTCGATGGTCAGATGATTTAAGTATTTTGGAAAGTGGTTTGCTGTGGGGGGAAGCCACTTTCCACCAATCAAGGGAATCATTTATCTTTTTTCAGGATTTCATAATGTAACGCGTTATTACAATTTGTTACGTATAAATAAAACTATTTAAAAAATATTGTTGTTCGTTTGCCATCCTTTATATTCACATGTTTATAATCAATGCATTTTCTTGTTTTTAGGATTAATCAGTTTTGTCTTTTTCCAGCAATACTAAGTTGTTGGTAAAGCAAATCAATTTTTTTTTCCAGTATTAACGGTTTTTTTGGGGGCCCTGTTAGAAAGTTTATTCTCATTAATTGAAAATTGTAATGTGAAACTTATTTTTCGTAATATTATCTTTTGGTCTGTTTGTTTCGTTTCAGGTGATGTCAAACAAAGAATACAATCAGTTTTTATTGTATAATACGTGATTTTCATTTTTTTTAGGTCTAATTTGCTTTCTTTCAGCGTTTAATAAATTGGTTTTAAATGATTTTGCTTAATCAATTTTCTATTAACGAATTTTAGGGGGGAGGGGAGAGACTGTTAGAAAGTTTATTCTCATTAATTGAAAATTGTAATGTGAAACTTATTTTTCGTAATATTATCTTTTGGTCTTTTTGTTTCGTTTCAGGTGATGCCAAACGTATATCACAATCCTTTTGTAGTGTTTAATACGCGATTTTCATGTTCTAGGTCTAATCAGATTTCTTTCAGCGCTTAATAATCTGTTAGATGATTTTGCTTAATCAATTTTCTATAGGTTTAACAAATTTTGGGGGGTGTTGTTAGGAATGCTAATATGCGTTGTTAGGTTATTTGTGTTATTTTTAATGCAAAATACTACTTATTCGTGATTCACCTTTGGTCTTTTTGTCTCGTTTCAGGTGTGGTTAAAAGCGAGACGAAAATTAAGACTTAATCATTTATGTTTTTGGTATATGATCGCTGTATTCAGGTTTCACAATTTTTTTATTTTAGCGGTAAAATATTTTATGTATTTTTTTATTTTTTATTTATTTATTATTTATTATTTTTTTTTTTTTTTTGGAGAGGAAGGAGGATGGGGGTTAGTTAGTTCATCTAATTTTTAGTAATTGGTGTTATTGAATTTTGCTACTAATTGTATCTACTGTATTTTCAGAGAAACCATTACTGAAGCAAGTTTCGCCATGGTAAATTATCTTAAAATTTAAATTTAATTGTTTACTTTTGCTAATTTACCAATATGCTGGTTGTCTATTGATCACATTTAAAATGTTATTACAAATTTATTATACATTTTGTTTCTGGTACATTTTGGTAAACTCCTAGATTTAATCGACTAAGTGCAACTTGAGTGGTATAATAATAAATTCAAGATATTAATTTTCTTGTGATCAATGCACATCCAGTTGGCGTTTCATATATTTTTAGGTAATTTTTCTTCCATTACTGGATCTTTTATTTTCCAATCGACCATCCAATTTGGCAGATTGATTGAAGGATGATACCACCACACCAATTTTGATATCCTTTTACATATCCTTAAGGCATCACAACATCGTTAACCTGTATATCCTTTATCTTTTTGAATATATGCGTAATTACTATTCTCACTTACTGTAGACTATCTTATCATTAACTGCCAAACCATCCTTATTATAATGTGAATTTTTATTCCAAATTAAGTCCAAACTCCAGGCTATCCCAGTTAAATTTCTTAATTCCCATCCTAGTAGAGGAATCAAGTTTTCAAAACGCTATGTTTCAACAACATTAATGGCAGTTCAATTTCAATGCTGCATTTCTGTTAACTTTGTTCAAATATTCTGAAAATCCGTATTTCAGTTGAGATTTTTTTAAGTGTTACGCATTACTTGATAAAACATATTTTGTTGTATATCGATGCAAATTCGTTTTAAGAAATAATTTTTTGCTTATTTTAGTGGTTGTTGCATCGACAAGGGAAGTCAAAAGGTTGCCAAGTCACTCGTAAGTTTGCCTTCATCAGCATGTGATAACTTGTATTCTCAAATTACTATTGTCTAACAATTAGATTTTTATGTTTTTAAGATTGCTGACAAATGACATGAGAACGTCATTTTCATTGAGGCTCTTATTACGAAGAAACCAATGGTCATTTTACAAAACGTAAGTGCAAACTACTTGTGTAAAATCATTAGCTTATAATATCCTTAATAAGTTTTTTTTCTTTCTTTTAAATTGCTTTCGTCTAGGCCCTGAATGGACTTGAAGATATCAATTTAACACCTTGGAAAAATCTGAAGACTTCAATGTTACGAAATTTAACGTTTAATACTTTGTCTTATTGAAATTTTTCTTAAGCACTTTCTTTTCTTCTGTTTGCACACACACAAACAAGTAGCCTTATTAAGGACTTCGATACATTCAGTTGCATAGTGTGGTTCTGGTAGTTATAATGACCACGTAGTTGTGATAAGCAAGGTTTCTGTTAGACTTTCTGCAGTGGATTCTGCTTCCTGCTTTAGTGGTTTCTGGTTCATGGTTTTTGGTTTAGTGTTCATGGTTTTGGTTTCTGGTTTCTGGTTTCTGGTTTCTGGTTTCTGGTTTCTGCTTCGGTGTTTGTTTGGTTCTGTTTGAAGTTTGATAATTTCTGGTCATTATCAACGGTTCGCTACGTGCACTGAGAAACTTCGGTTTCATAGTTTAAAGGCTACTTGCTTTACTTCTACTTGCTTAATTCATTTAATAACAACTTTTTACAGGCTTTAAGTATTCTGACGCTTTATACATTTAGCCTCTTGCATTGTTTTACCGTGGTGCTTTCTCGTTTTAGTCTAGAAAATAAAGATGGTGTCATATTTTTTTATTTGTAACACTGTTTTTGATCATTTTTTAGTAGCGTTCAACGTACATGTTGTTTTCATTTTGGTGGAGTCTAAAGATCAAACTTTCAAAGACTTATTGTAGCTGGGTTACATTATGCGCCTGATGCATTCATTGTCTGTGTATTGACTCTGTTAATGTCAATTGAACGACAACACCTCATTGCAACGATAAGTTTAATTAAAGCAATATTGAGTTAATTGTTGTGATTGTTAAAAGCAGGAGTTAGGAGTAGTCGTCAAAGCTATAAGAGGTAAGATTGTTTTATACCCTTTATTTCAAAACTTTAGTATATTAATTATTATACTTTTATTATGATGGATGTACACTTAAATGGCGCTAAAGGTATTGCAGCGTAGTATCCGCTTTAATTTTTATAATAAAATAGTAAAAAAATCAAGGTTTGAGTGAAATATCACCCAAACGAGATAAAATACTTGAGTTATTTAATTTGCGTGTACAACGACGTGCCAAAAATCTGTCGACAGGGCTACGTTGTCATACTGCACCATTTGAATAGTTAATTAAAACTAACCTAGCTCTCTGTGTTCAAATTAAGTAATACTAAAATTTACTTAATTTAAATTGTGCAAATAGAATTTTAAGCAATTTTAAGAATAAAACGTTTCTGGTTATTTAAGAAAAGTTGCGGTATTTTTAAAATAAAAATGTTTTGCACAGATTTATTCACCACTGCAAAATACAGGTTTTTGTTTTATTAATTTTATTTCTCATAGTTTATACAGGGTGTAAAATAAGTCTGTTGACCCCCCAAATTTCGAGAATGGGTGCTCAAATGCAAAACGTCATGAGGGGAACATATAGGAAGCATGGGGTGCTGAATACAGTCATGCCCAAAACATTTGGCCCCAAGGCCCATTTCAAGGACCT
>JAQGBW010003667.1:0-15684 GCA_034698625.1 Julus scanicus | reverse complement strand
CGCCACTTTGGGAATTTCTCCCATCCGTAAAAATTCCCACCGACCTCGACCTGGGAGCGAACCCAGCATCTTAGGACGAGAGGCAAGCACGTAACCCACTCGACCATCGGCGTCGGCTCAAGAATCCGTTGATAAAATATCATTAGCATAGGGATGTTGCGATACTACTGATACATGTTTTCCTTTGATCCGCACCAGCTCTCGAGCGAACACGGAAATGTGTGCTGTAAACCGGCTTTTTTGGCAAAAAAAACGGCAGAAAACCGGTGAGCAACTTTTTATCATAAACATGTTTTACGAAACCCTGTTAATGTTTCGTGTTTGCTCCAATGTGCACTAGGCATAAAAATATATACATGGAACATGTAAGTGATACAAGGTATTTTGTTCCGGTAAAGGTTATAGTTTTGCTAATTTGTTTGCTGTCAAAAATTATCAAAAACTGCTGCCATCTTTCTAAGCATGAATAATGAAGATACTGAGCGTCCTTTAGTTCACAAACAATCAAAATCGTGTATATTTTCCATTATTTTTTTGATCATCATCATTCAATTCAAGTTAGTTTTTACACAATATTTCAAAGCGAATAATAACCTCTACCTCTGCTGATGTCAAGAAGCGACCTTCGAAGTCCGCAAGAAGGAGCAGCACGGCAACAAGATGTCGAGCAATCAGAGGAGAGGCCAATAATAGCTCATCCAATCATGGGACGCCATTTAGATAAACCTTATTCGGGTTCAGCACCCTCTAGCGTTGTATGGGACTTGGTATTGTTTAAATCACTTTTAGCTTGCTGTTTTCCCTGATGAGGATCCCAGAATCTTGAGACAGCTAGCAATGGCTGCTCAAAAATTTACATCTGGAGTTGCCAATGATATTGCTGAGTCAGGCAGAGAAAAGTAACACTTGACTTAATTAAGGTCAGTACTGCTTGAGGTACTGCACCAAGATCCGTCCCTCCCCTTCGGGGGAAAATAATTCATAAAACTTCAGAACTCAAAATGGCCAAGTGCTGAACCACTACCGTATAATGTGGACCTACTTTGGGCTACAGTGGAAGTAACTTTGGGCTAGCGGGAGCAACTTTGGGCCAGCGGGAGCAACTTTGGGCCAGCGGGAGCAACTTTGGGGTCAGCGGGAGTAACATTGGGGCAGCGGGAGCAACTTTGGGCCAGCAGGAGCAACTTTGGGGGCAGTGGGAGCAACTTTGGGCCAGCGGGAGCAACTTTAGTACAGAATTGTATATGGGATTATCCCATCACCTGTTAATCTGAGAGCAAAAATGATTCCATATCTATAAAGAGGAGGGTTGATTCTATTACACCTGATCTTTTCAGGTCCCAAATTATTGAACACTAGAATTTCAAAATAAACACCAAAACTGGCATCCGATGATGAGGTTTTTTTTGTTGTCAATTTAGTCAGTTTGAAATGGATGATTTTCGATGGTCAACAAGTAAACTACACTAAAAACAACAACAACAACAACACAATAATAAGCCATGAATCTTCGTAAGCGGACCTCAAATGACAAATCACATAAAAAACTTGATTCATGAAGGCCGAACACAAACGGATGTAAAACATCAAAAAGCGAGGAATAAAGCACAGAACCAGATCACCGAACAAAAACAACAACAACAATTAGTTCATTTTATATAAGGTAAATCTGAATTACATACGGCTCGGATTATGCAGTCAATTTGACCTAGGTAATGGAAATAACTCGCACATGGGCCAAATATGGACTTTCATGTGCAAGGCTAGGCCTTTTCACCAGGACATGTGTTTGTTCACTTATGGTTAAAACTCGAGTATACAGTTTAAACACCATTTCTGGCTGTTCTGGCAGTATGACATATACAAGTCCATGGATAATACATGTTTGTCCATATATACCGTATTTCCACGATAGATAGCCCGGGCTATCTATAATTCAGGGCCCCAATTTGAGCCTGCTTGCTTTCGAGGCAGGCTTATTTTAAATAATACCAGAGCCAAACTTTCCATTCAGCAGTATAATTTTCTGATACACTCGTAGAAACCAGCCAGGTGGCCCATTAAGAAATTTGGGAGAGAGAGCAAACAAATTTTGTAATTTAAATGTAGCCCCCGCTTTTCCATGCTGCGCTAAAGCCGGATTCACACTACTGCGTTTGTGTCTATTTTTGCTCGTTGCGTGGCGCAAAAGCTCAAAAATCCGAGCTTTTCGCATGCGTTTTTTACACATAGATTACGCCTTTTTAACTGAGGGTCTAAAAATTGGACCAATAACCACTGGTGTGCCACCCTGCGTTTAGCAGCCAAATGGTCGAACAACAACTAACTTAAGTTGACACTGTGCGGCGCTGTAGTAGACAAATGCAATCCTGATGCACCAGTGTGTATGGTTCGCGCATCGCAGTGACGTCACGTTGCATTGCGCGACGTTTCTCGGCCGTTTTCGCAATGCAACGAGACGCACGCAAACGCAGTAGTGTGAATCCGGCTTTATGGCCCGGCTAATTATCGAGGCCAGCGTATTTCCATTCACGTCCTCCATTTGCCCGGCTTAATTTCGAGGCAGGCTATCTATCGAGGAAATACAGTAGCTTTATATATCACATACAAGTATGTTCATATATGGATGTGCTTGACACGTACATATACGCGGGAAAGAGTTTTGGAAGATGTTTGGGACCTGGTCTTAGATAAATGGCCCCCGTAAGGTCCCATTCTCATCACCATCATCACAATGTACTCACCTCATGTTGTAGCTGGCTGTTCCCAGTTCAATTCCGAGTCCCGACAAACTGTCGTCGAAATCTGCCGCTAGGGTAGCGTCTACTTCGTCCGCTCTCCAGTTCGCCATCTTGGTCGTTGAATCTGAAATCAGAAAAAAAAATTTAAATTTTTTCACAAGTCAGGCTTATTATAAAAAGTTTGCCAATTTTACAGATGTGGTTTTACAAGCGATTAACTTGACACACAACACAAGTTTACGATAACTTGTTTCAAAGAGTCGTTTTACGAGCAGTAGCGAAAACAATTAAGTTAGGATTATTTTAATAAGACCAAAAAACGATGTTTAATTTTTTTCAAGTTGTTATAAGCAAAGAAAATGTTTCACACATTTTCCAACAATTAGTTTTAGAAATGTGCGAGAAACAACAACATGATGTAAACTTTAAAATTAGCTTTGCCATATAACATAGTAAATGTTACAAAAATATATCTCAATTTATTCAAATAATAAGTGATAGACTATTTTTCGAAATAATCACATCATTTAAAATTTTGAATACTATCTCAAAAATGAAAAGACACCATACAATTTAATGTATTAAAAATTTAAAGTTTGAATTTTTATCTTAAAAATTGCACTTTTACCTTAGTAAAAAAAATAATTTTAATGCAAAAAAATTACATTTTTAAAAATATGAAAAATTGCAGTTTTAAGTTTCAATGTTAAAAAAACTGCATTTCTAGAGCAGAAAAATCCCTACTGCAAAAGCACAATCCCCTTTTTGAATACATTTTATATTTAATTAATCTTTTAGTCATTACTCAAATGGTACTCAATTACTGCCCAAAATTACAATATCCACCCACTATGCTAACAGTTACACTGCAAATCAAAATATCTTGAAACAAGATGAATTTATAACCATCAATTTTCTTGTCCACTAGATAAGATGCTATTATCTAAATTTGTTCATCTTAAAATTATATTGAATTGACCAATCACAGTTCAGTTTTACCGGGTGTCCTTAAGCCTTTTGCATCTCATTTTCAGATGAAAATCTTAATTTCAAATGCATTTAAAAAATAAAATTAGATGTTTAACTTTGCAGCGCACATCACATGAATACAAAAGCATGCATAAGAAGGATAATAAAAAAGGGGAAATTGCAAATGTCAAAATCCCACGCAATAAAAAAGAAATAAAAATGTAATTTTAAAAATGGGCTGCCACCTGGTGAGCAATTAAACTCACATTTTTCACATTTCTTATCATCGCCTTAAAATGTCCTTCAAAAACCTTTTAGCTAAAGCGCCTTTGGCTACCAAAAGTTATTATTAGTAGACAACAACTAATGCAGTCATAATTATCAGCAACTGCATTATTGTATTAAACGATATTACACATTATTAATTTAAACGACCCAATTAAAAATATCAGACGAGCTTCGGCGGCCATCTTGGAGAAACTATGACACACAAAAATGCACTTGCGTATAAGAATGCATTTTGGATATTAGAAATGTCATTTATGGAAATACACATTTTAAAGAGGGGACCCTTCACTATATAGTCCCCGAGACGATTGATGCAGTCGCGCTCAGGTTTATAGACATAGAAAATTGTAAAAGGTGTAATTTGGCTTGAAACAATTACTCACAAATTAGACAATAAAAAAACAGTCCAATCGTTTTTCTCTTTACAGACTAAATATCAGCATCCATTCTGGTTCAATTCAATTTTCAAACTGAACTTTTATTCCTTTTTTCAAACCAAAAACAAAATTATTTCTTGAACTTAGCACAATGCACCTTTTCAAATAAATCATTTTACACGTGATGGCACATGCCACAAATTACTTATTACCACATGCTATAAATTCAATAATTAGCACATGCTATCTTTTCAAAAAATCATTTTACATGTGATGGTAAAAGTCACAAATTTAAGTCGCCTTCATACATGAACGCGTTTTGCTTACGTTACAGGCTTAGGCGGATGTCTGACGTCACTAGCAGACAACTACAGCCCGCCGTAAGGGACTGCAAGGCGACGCAAGGGGAATAGGATCGTTTCTATTTTGGACCAATGGGAAAAGAGCTGAAAAATTTGGACCAATGGGAAGAGACCTGAAAAAAAACAGACGCTCTTCTCTTGCATCGTGGATACGGAGGTAAGTACATTTTATATTCAATAGATGGCGCTGCAAGCTATGTCAGAAGTGGAATGTGTGTAGGGTGTTGACGTAAACTTCGCGCCGTAGAATGCAACGTAAGGACGCACCGTAATGTGAACGTTCATGTGTCAAGGAGCCTTAACTATTAGCACATGCTATAAACTTAAGCCAAATTACTCAGCAACACCATGGTTGTTGGTTGGGGTTTAAGGGCCCAAGGCAACTGAGACTAAAAAAGGCACAACCAGTTTGATCCTGAACAGGGTCCACAGAACCAACCAGATAAACTATATGCGCGTATCACGTAAATTTGCACGACAGAGGACCATAGAACCGCTGGGCACAGTTCCGAGGAATACCTTAAGTTAGCCATTACAGGAACCCATACAAATTACCAGAGTACAGGAAAGGACAAACGATTAGAAAAGGGGTTAAAGGTAATGGTACGAGGATGGTGACATAGGGTTAGAGTGCAGACAGGAAACGGCAAAGGGATAGATAATGGAGTATGCAAGAAAAGGGGATTGATCTGTTCTCTCCCAAAACAAGGGATAGGCTGTAGCGATACAGAATCGGCATATACCATCGTTTTAAAAAGTGTTAGGGCCCATAAAGTTGTATCTTGGTGGACAGTATTAAATTAATGAAAATGAATGAATATTGAATGAATGAAAACTACGATCACACGTGTTTTTAAACAACAGAAGCATACACGCCTTGGTAGAAGCGCCATATATACTGGGCGCGTTTGTTGAAGGATTCTTTGAACATTTTGATGGAGACAGGTCAGCATTCTTCGACATGTTGAGGAATACAATGTTTCAGGTTTCTCTTGAATGCATGTATGTATGCAGTTTGCATGTTTTATGTTCAATGTTTAATGTTCAGTGCAGTGGAGACGGGGCTTTATATGTCCAAATTCCCATATCTAATGGTTCCCATCCTGGTGAGACAGGAATGCATTCTGCTTTATCGTCCTTCATCTCCAGTCCTTGAAATTTTTAAGGCTAAAGACCCCAATATTTCATGGCAGACAAGGTCAACTAAAACCAGATATGGCCATAGGCAAAAATCGCTTATTTTCAACAGTCATACATCAACTTGTTTAAACACACATTGTTCATACAGCGAGTGTTACAACATTATGTCCTCCTCTCAAAAAGTTCATCACTTTAAAAATGTGGGCCAAACAGAAGAAGAAAAAAGTCCAGATATGGAATGACCAAGGTCAATCTCCCCCCATCCCTCTTGACATGTAAGACATAAATTTGTAGATCAGGAAATTTGGAAACGAAATTTCTTGGAAATATCACAACTTGTTCTGACTGAAAGTAGGAGAGTTTATCACAAAAAAAATATATGTTGAAATAAAATTAGATATGGGCCATGCATGGCTCATTCTATATTGGCAAATCTGAAATTGGACATATCAAAGATCAAACGTGTAGAAAAGAACAGTGGCATAATAGAAATTAGACATGTAGAAAATGCCATATATGAACATATGTATATTGACATATCAAAAATCGAACATGTAGAAAATGCCATATATGAGCAGGCAATTCAGAAATTAGACATGTAAAAAATGCCACATATGAACATATATTGTAACATCAGAAACTGAATATGTAGAAAATGCCATATATGGGCATATAATGGCATATTCAAAATCGAACACGTAGAAAAGAACATAGTGGCATATCAAAAATTGGAACTGTAGAAAATGCCACATACGAACATGTATTTGAATATCAGAAACTGAACATGTAGAAAATACCATACATGAGCACATCAGAAATAGGACATGTAGAAAATGCCATTTATGGGTATATCAGAAATTGGACATGTAAAAAACGTCATATATGAACATGTATCTGAATATCAGAAACTAAACGTGTAGAAAAGAACAGTGGCCTTTCAGAAACTGAACATGTATAAAATGCCATATACGAGCATATCAGAAATAGGACATATAGAAAATGCCATTTATGGGCATTACAGAAATTGAACATGTAAAAAATGCCATATACGAACATGTCAACATGTAGCCGAATATTATAAATTGAACATGTAGAAAATGGCATATATGAACATGTTGGACATGTATGCATAACCATAATATTTACACGTGGATATACGAGTATGTTTAATTTCAACCATGCTGAAATCCATTTCGTGCCCACGGCCAATAAAAGCGTTTATTTTAAAATTAAAACTATTTCTAATCGTAATTAGCGAGAATAAAAACGAAAGCCAAACAACTTTTGAGATTAAAAAGTCATTTGATATTTCTTTAATTACCTACTTTAATAAATTAATTGACTACTTTAATCCCATTGGTTTAGATTAACATGTTTAAGAGTCATTAACTTCCCGATTAAGCCTTTTTTTAAATATGGCCTCACGCATATTATATTTAAAATAGATTTCCTCAATTTCTAAAGACACAAAACCCACTTGGTTTCTACATTCATTGTTCTATAGGTTTGTGTTTGTGTGTTTGTAGTTTCATGTTTCCAGTTGGTGGAGACCTGGCTTAAGTGACCACACGTCGCTTCCATCCATCATCCCTAAATTTAATTAGTTGATACGTTCGAATATTATTTCACCATCAACAACAATAACTTAATGAAGCCACACCAAATTTAATTAATGACAGAATCCAAAAACCTGCTCGATTAGATTAATGAGGTATTATAATGAAATTGTCCACACATCAAATATGTGGGAAATTAATGCCAAAATAAATAAACAGAAAACCACTCTTCCAACAAATAATAAATTATGTCAAATTTAGACAAATTCCAAATGTTTTTCAATTAGCTTCCAAACTTTGTCAACTTTAGATAACTTCCAAAAATATTTGTCACACATACAAACATACAAACTTTGCAATCTCAAACTTCCAAAAGTTTGTCAGCCAACATCCAAAAATTTCCAATCAAGAGTTTTTCAGACAACATCAAAACATGTCTAAGCTTCCAAAAGTTTTTCAGCCAACATCCAAACTTTGCAATCTCAAACATCCAAAAGTTTGTCAGCCAACATCTAATGATTTCTAAACTTTCAAAAGTTTTTCTGCCAACATTCAAACTTTGCAATCTCAAACATCCAAAAGTTTGTCAGCCAACATCTAAAAATTTCTAAACTTTCAAAAGTTTGTCAGCCAACATCTAAAAATTTCCAACCAAGAGTTTTTCAGACAACATCAAAACATGTCTAAGCTACCAAAAGTTTTTCAGCCAACATCCAAACTTTGCAATCTTAAACATCCAAACTTTGCAATCTCAAACATCCAAAAGTTTGTCAGCCAACATCCAAACATTGCAATCTCAAACATCCAAAAGTTTGTCAGCAAACATCCAAAAATGTCTAAACTTTCAAAAGTTTGTCAGCCAACATCCAAAAGTTTGTCAGCAAACATCCAAAAATGTCTAAACTTTCAAAAGTTTGTCAGCCAACATCCAAGCATTTCCAACCAAGAGTTTCAGACAACATCAAAACATGTCTAGGCTTCCAAAAGTTTTTCAGCCAAAATCCAAACATGTTTAAGCTTATTTAAAACAAATTTCAGCTATGTTTCCTACTCTCCCAAACTTAGGCACAAATTTTAAGCCTTTTTAAGCCTTTACAACTTTATAAACCAGTTTCCCCTGTTTTTCATACATTAGCATTTTTGTAAAATTATATAATGTCAACATTAGTCATTTGATTAATTAGTGATGCAAGTGCTGACGTAATTTGGAGGTTTGCATTTTGGCAATGTGACCACATACTTAATTCGTTCAAATAAACCTATGACGCTTTCTCGTGTGTTCGCACCTGTCTCCTGTTTATCCTTGTTGGCAGAAAAACACATGAAAACAAGGACTGGTGAAAAATCTGGCAAAATATTAGCTGGCCAGATGTCAGCCAGGTCTACGACACACAATTCATAAAACTAATTACCTAACAAGCTAATTAACGATCAAATAATCAAGGAGACATTTGGACGACATGTTTGTTGGCAATGATAATAACTGTACCACATAATATTTACACGACAAACTGCAACTAAAAACCCAGCTGATAAAATATAATGATGTAAAATAGATGGCGCTGACAGTTATCGGAAAATCCAACTCATCATTATGGTGTAAACAAAGCGATTTACACAGAAGTGATCAGTTTAATCATTAACTACATATTAAATATGTTCTCCTAAAGCCGGTCCACACCTGAGCAAACATGTCGCGAAACATTTCTGCAAACACGAGTGTCGAAACATGTTTTCGAGGACATGTCGGCGCAAACCACAAACAACTTCGATGAAACAAAGTTGGAGGAAATCATGTTGACCAGCGAAAGGATTTTAAACTGAAAATTAGTTTCTTTAAAAACCCTACATGGATGCCATTTTTTTAAAAAGGATATAATGGTATTTCTGCTCCCCTCCTTTCACTTTACTTCATCCAAACACCCCTCTAGAAGTGGAATGGAGGAACCCCACTATCACCCCACCTGAAATGGTAATGGTCTCATCCTAGCTATAAAAGGCAGCTTCTTTCCACCAACCCTCAACACTTAGCTGGGGCAAAGATAAGATTTAGTCATGAACTTGTTTGTTGATTTTTAATGTTGGCCTATTTCTGCAACTCTAGGACTAAACACACTTGCCAGGGGAAGAGCCTTCAACACCTACCTGGAAATTTTGCCTATGAGGGGAGACATCCACCCCATTTCGAGGGGTCTTTAGGCTAGGCATGCACCAGCAACTTTATAATCACCAAAATAAACCATATTAGTATCTATTGAACCTCATGCACTGTCAACTTTCTAATTGAGGCAACTAAAACATTGAAACGCATTCCATTCTGAGGGTGATTAAATAATTCGGAGTGATAGATGCTAGGGTATCTGTGTGCCCCTGCAATTTTTTAATCGCACACAACTTTAAGGACTTTAAGCTGTACTGTAAGTTTAGAAGCAACTATTTAATCACTGGTGCGCACCTTACAAAAACGACAAGCAAGTTTTGGGTGATCAAATAGTTTAGTTGCCCTAAAAAGAAATCGCTAGTGCTAGTACGTGTCTAGCCTTGATGCAAAACAATCTACAAGGGTCCTCGGTTTAAACTCATCTGAAAGTCCCACTTCAAGAATTTATCCAATCCATAAAAATTCCCACCAACCTCGATCAGGGAGTGAACCTCACACCTTAAGATCGAGAGGCAATTGTTAATCTCCTTTGACCGCAGATACAAGAAAACATTGTCTGTGTTTAAGTTCCAACTTTACAAGTCATGTCATGCAAAGACACTTAACAGTATTATTTGGAGATCAAGTCACCAACTACTGGTAGCTCTGTATTAGTTGGTTCAGCATAACGGAGTTCCTCAACAGTCATCTAGCTTGTCAGTCAACAGTTCCTCATTGCAAGTTTAAGAGATTCACATTTTTCATCAATTTACTTCTTATCATTAAGAGCAAACTAGTAAATGACAACCACATTTCCAAATTTTTTGCTTTTAAATAAAGCTATATTGTTTTTTCCCCTCAAAAAACAGCATTTTAATCATTGAGAATCATTTTTTAAATAAACAAGTTGGCGATAGCAAGAACACTAGCCATATGATGTCATGGAATTAATTCAATCTTAGCTGAAATGAATTTTGGATAGAATTATTGTATAACACATTAGGGCATACCCATTCGTGCAACATGAAATATGAATTTGTGGCACTTGACCTGTTCTTATAAGTTTAATTAGTTGATGGATGTATTAATTTATTTAATAATTATTCATTCTTCAACAACAACAACAACTTAATGATCACATCAAAAACTTTAAACTTGTTAATTGAGAGTGTAATTTATTTAATTAAAATAATCAATAGGTTGTAAGCCGCTAAATTTAGACTTTGCATAACGAAGCTGTCATTTGGGGTTTGGATAGAATTGGTCGGTTGGATTTCCACCTGGTCATAACTCGCAAAAGTTGGCTGCCGATGCTGGCAGTTGAGTGGGTTACGTGCTTGCCTCCCGATCATAAAGTGGGGGTTCGCTCCCCGGTCGAGGTCGGTGGAAATTTTTACAGATGGGAGAAATTCTTAAGTGGTGACTCTTGGATGAGTTTAAACTGAGGTCCCATGTAGATTGTTGCACATTAAAGACCCCTTAAGAAGGTGTGGAAGTTCCTCCCTTGTAGGCAAAATTCCCAGGTAAGCATGTAGGCTCATCCCCTCATCCTCAACTAAACACTCAGGGCTGGTCTTACTAACACTGGTCGAAATCTGTAGTCAAGTAACCTGTAGTCAAACTCTAATCACAGTTTGACCTCCCGGTCATGTTTTTGGGTTTTACCAACATACGTAACTATGGTCAAATCTGGTGATGTGGTCACGAAACTAGTTTGATCTGGTGGACAGTGCTGCCAAATTGCATATTCCGAATATGAAGTCTGAATATGCAATTTCTGGCAGCACTGTCCACCAGATCAAACTCTGGTTACGTGACCATCACCAGATGTGACCATAGTTAGGTTCGTAAAACCCAAAAAGATGACCGGGAGGTCAAACTGTGGTTAGAGTTTGACTACAGGTTACTTGACCACAGATTTCGACCAGTGCTGGTAAGAGATAGTGATTCTTATATGGCCGGTCTTACCAACTGCGATTAAATTTAACCTCTGGTCAAATCATCTACAGTTGACCACACAGTTTGACCTTGGTTGGTAAAACGAAATTGGAGGTCAAACTGTGTTTAACTGCCGTTTGACCAGAAGTTAAATTTAACCACAGTTGGTAAGATCGGTCATAAAGTGGTCACTGTAATTTTGACCACTAATGGTCAACCTTTTCCTCCTTTTTTCCCTTAACCTCGGTTGGTAAAACAAAATCGGAGGTCAAACTATGGTTAACTACATTTTGACCAGAGGTTAAATTTCACCACAGTTGGTAAGACCGGCCCTTACAAACATTGATGTGTCCAGAAGTGTTTGCGAACAATGTGGAGAAAACCGATGCTTTTCCCCCACATTTTGATGTTTTTTGATGTGTCGTAGCGATTGCTCGAGAGGCGGTCCGGATCAAAGGAATTTGCAACACATGTTTGGAAAAACACGCTGAAAACATTGTTTTAGTGTTTTTTGTGTATGTTTGATGTTTATGTTTATATTTCTTTTGGTGGATACGTAGCTTAAGACGCACTTTTTTCAAAAACACTAAAACATTGTTTTCAGAATGTTTTTCCAAACATGTGTGGCAAATTTCTTTGATCCGGACCGCCTCTCGAGCGATCGCTACGATATATCAAAATACATCAAAATGTGGGGGGAAAAGCATATGTTTCCCCACATTGTTCGCAAACACTTCTGGACACATCAATGTTTGTAAGTGTATGTTTTTTGTGTGGTAAGTTTCTTTTAGTGGATACCCACCTAAAGGAATTTGCCACACATGTATGGAAAAACATTCTGAAAACAATGTTTTAGTGTTTTTTTGTGTATGTTTGATGTTTATGTTTTTATTTCTTTTGGTGGATACGTAGCTTTACACTAGTGGATTTTTTATTTTTTTTAAATTGCTTAAAAATTAAGATACGTCTTATAGTCCGTAAAACACGGTAAGTAGTTCATATTCTACTTGGCATTTACACAAAAAACAAACTAAATATGTTTTTAACTGGGACGAGGACAGAATTGTTTTTAGTTTTTAATGTGCCGGGACAAAAAGTAAATTTCCACCCCCGTCCAAGTCACGGCCATTTTTAAAGCAGTGAGTGACCCTGCCAAATAAAAAAAATTCAAGTTTCACCTTCATCCAGCCATATTAGAGGTGGAAATGTACCCGAGATAAACAATAAACCCTCGTCCCTTATCTTAACACATATCTAGTGGTACTTTTTAAAACTTCCCCCAAATTCAAAAAAACAGAACACGATTAAATGGCGGTTAACCGACGGTTAAGAGAAAAAAAAAACGCCCCTCTTCCACAAACATGTTTTTTTGTTTCAATTTTAACTGTTGAAAATAGCTGCACGGTCAAGGAATGGATTTCAACCTAGCTGAAAATGTTAAATATGGGCTATATGGGCTAATTCCATATATGGAATTAGGAACATGGCGTACATAGCAAATGTACGGATATTCTGCACATGGCACATGGCCCAGTGGTCCCAGCCATATTAGTTTAGAGGGGTTCAACTGAATGTGGGAATTATGTTTATGGCAAATATATGAATATTCTGTACTTTGCACAAACAGTAAAACCCCTCTAAACTAATACCAAGCACCTGGTCCCAACGATATTAGTTTAGAGGGGTTAACAACTGAATGTGGGAATTATGTTCATGGCAAATATATGAATATTCTGTACTTGGCACATACAGTAGAACCCCTCTAAACTAATATAAAGCACCTGGTCTCAGCCATATTAGTTTAGAGGGGTTCAACTGAATGTGGGAATTATGTGCCTGGCAAATTTATGAATATTCTGTACTTGGCACATCCAGTAAAACCCCTCTAAACTAATACGGACTGCTGGCTCCAACTAGGGCCCCATAGTCAATCTATTCTCCCTCTAAACTAATACCAATAATCACGATATTAGTTTAGAGAGGTTATTCTGCATATGGCTATTCTGTACATGGAATATACAGTAAAACCCCTCTAAACGAATACAGACTGCTGGCTCCAACTCGGGCCCCATAATCAATCTAATCTCCCTCTAAAGTAATACCAAGAATCATGATATTAGTTTAGAGAGGTACTACTGAATATAGGAATTCTGCACATGGCGTATACAGTTAAACCCCTCTAAACTAATACAGACTGCTGGCTCCAACTAGAGCCCCATAGTCAATCTAATCTCCCTGTAAACTAATAACAAGCACCTGGTCCTAACGATATTGGTTTAGAGGGGTTACGACTGAATATAGGAATTCTGCACATGACACATACAGTAGAACCTCTCTAAACTAATATAGACTGCTGGTGGTTCCAACTAGGGCCCCATGGTCAATCTTATCTCTCTCTAAACTAATACCAGGCACCCAGGCCAACAATATTAGTTTAGAGGGGTTGTACTGTATATGGACTTCTGTACATGACATAAACATGGAGATGCAAAACTTATAAATATGTCCAACTTGTGGTTTAGCCATATGTAAAAAGTCTTCCATATCCGTACGTCGGTTCATCCGCCAGGGGGCGCAGGTTGTGGTTATCAAAAAAGAAGATATGATTGTGCTTTTGTTTACTTTAGTTAAACACAGTTATCTAGATATGAAATGTACAACAAAAATTCCGAGGGTCATCCCCGATTAAAATCCCAATTCCGATAAATTTCAGCAGTTTTATTTTCCATACTTAGTCAGATATGGCTAATTTCTGGTACACAAATGCCATAAAAACCAGATTAAAAGTCTGGTTAAGTTGGACCACACTAAACTTAAGTTAGGATTTAACCAAGTGGGTTAAGTAAACTGAGCCACAAGAGGTCATTTATTCCAGATCTGGTTAACTTGGAACACACTAAACTTAAGTTAGGACTTAACCAAACTTAGATTAGGATTTAACCAGACTTAGATATGGGTTAAGTAGGAGCACATTTAAGTTAAGATTTAACCAGTCTTAGATATAAGCAAGTTAAATCACACTAAACTTAAGTTAGGAGTTAAACAAAACTTAGACATTAGGTAAATTTGACCACCCAAAACTTAAGTTAGGATTTAACCAGACTTAGGCATGGGGTAAGGTATGATTTAACCAGACTTAGATATGGGATACGTTAAACCACACTAAACTTAGGTTAGGATTTAACTAGACTTGGATATGGGAAAAGTTTGACCACACTAAACTGAAGTTAGGATTTAACTAGACTTAGACATGGGTTAAGTCAACTGAGCCACAAGAGGTCATTTATTCCAGATCTGGTTAATTTGGAACACACTAAACTTAAGTTAGGATTTAACTAGACTTGGATATGGGGTAAGTTAAACCACACCAAACTTAAGTTAGGATTCAACTAGACTTAGATATGGGTAAAGCTTGACAACACTGAAGTGACTAAACTTAAGCCAGAATTTAACAAGACTTAGACATGGCTTAAGTTTGACTTACACTAAAGTTGGCTAAGGATTTAACTAGACTAAGAAATGGCTTAGTTAAACCAAACTTAAGTTAGGTTTTAACAAAGATTTAGATATGGGTTAAGTTTGACTTACACTGAAGTCAAGTTAGGATTTAACCAGACTTGGTTATGGGGCAAGTTTAACCACACTAAACTTTAGTTAGGAGTTAAACAAAACTTAGACATTAGGTAAATTTGACCACCCAAAACTTAAGTTAGGATTTAACCAGACTTAGGCATGGGGTAAGGTATGATTTAACCAGACTTAGATATGGGATACGTTAAACCACACTAAACTTAGGTTAGGATTTAACTAGACTTGGATATGGGGCAAGTTAAACCACGCTAAACTTAAGTTAGAATTTTTTTTAGACTATGATATGGGTTAGGTCAAACCACACTAAACTTAGGTTAGGATTCAAGTAAAACTTAGACATGGGGCAAAGTTAAACTAAACTAAAGTTAGCTAAGGATTTAACCAGACTTAGACATGGATTAAGTTTAACAACACTTAAGTTAGGATTTAACCAGACTTATAAATGGGCAGGTTAACTTAGGTTTGGATTTAACCAGACTTTGATATGGGAAAAGTTAAACCACACTAAACTTAAGTTAGGATTTAACCAGATTTAAACTTAAGTTAGGATTTAACCAGATTTAAACTTAAGTTAGGATTTAA
>JAQGBW010003666.1:0-15687 GCA_034698625.1 Julus scanicus | reverse complement strand
AATATTTCGGACTCTTTAAAATTTAAATACCATTTTTTTTTTTTTTTTTTTTTTTTTTGTATCTGCCTAGGTCTGCACTTAAAAATATACAAAAATGCACACTATCTCCCATGAACGAATGAATCCAATGGTCATTTTGGAGATTTATATGAAACATTATTATAATAAAACAGTGATGTAATAATCTTGTAATCAAACCCCTGTAACGTCATTGATTTTCGAAAATTGAACGGGTCAATTGAATTATTTATGTTCATATACTACATAGATAAAGTTAATCTTACTTGCCGTCATTTCCTACTGTACTCTTTTTTGCAGTGTTATTGAGTCTGGAGTATATGAATTTCCTTAATATACAAGTGTGTAAATGCTGTTGAGCTAAATATTTTTGTATGGTTAAAGTGCAATGCGTTCAAATTACCAAAAACCATCCATTGATTAGCATTTACATTTTGCACTAAATGTTGTTGTAAATGAACATCTTCAGATCTTTAAACGGGGCTTTTGTGATGCCATTGATCGTTAATTGTCCAACCATTTTGCAGATGACACTGTGTGTGAGTGTCCTCTTTGTGTTCTTTGGGAACTTGATGTTAACAGGCAGGAAGAATGATTCTTTTGCTTGTAAACATTTTTTTTTTGGCATCAGCATTGATGGAGAGGATGTTTAATTGCATGAAATAAACTGGGGTTCAGCGGAGGACCTAGACATTGCTTGACGTTTATGATAAACACTTCAAAGAGATGGTGATTGAGAAAAAAAGCATAAATCAATGAAAATTCATGACAACACAACCAAAGTCTTAAGGAGGTATCTTTAATCTACGTGTTATTGACCGTGACACCCAAACTGATGAGTGAATGTGGACACCCCTCTTCAGATAAGCACTTCAAAAGTAACGTTTTTCTCCATGGACTTCAGTGGCTCAAGTTTCTTTCAAAAGTTTGACTTTAATCGAGTGAAGAAAAAAAAGCTTGTTGCACACTGCGCATGCCATTTTAAGAAACGCCCATGTTCACATTTCATAAAAAATAAACTGAATTCAACTTGTCATGTCTCATAAGAAAGAGTGCGTCTAAGAACACTGAAGTGTTTCTTGGGCAGTGAGGGATAATGAGGTTAGAACACGGGCTGGGGATGTGGATATCCCTTCTGATAGCCACTTGCTGTTGGTGCACAACATATGGATATGACAGAGGTAATTTCGTTATATTTATTAAATTATTTAAGATCTTGCGAAAAACTAAATTATTGTTGGATCTACTACTGCAATTTTTCATGGGTATTATGGAAATCCTCTTAAATTTTAAAACTCTCATTTAAACTCATTACCATCTCATTTATTTCTTTAAAAATGGACATGTTTAATTGGTAATGAAATGAATTTCATTGTTTGCTTGCCTACTTATGTTCTCTTCCAATATCTAACTAAATTGTGCTAAATTTCTTCACACAACATAGTATTTAATAATTTTGTTTATCAAGACATTTGATAATACAGGAAAACATACTTTAATCATTTCTTTTGGCAATGTCTTTGTTGATTCTTCCAATTCAGTCATGTTGTATTGGCAGACTAATTTTATTACCATAAAGACTAACTAAAATATTGTAAAATTACTCATGAGACAAGGAAATTTAATAATGCTATCTGACAATATTGTACTACATTCTTGAGGGACCATTCTAAGGTGCTTCATACACTTGTATAGTATTTAATAATCTTGTTCAGCAAGAAATTTGACAATACAAAAAACGTCCCTTTGAAAATTCTTTTTGAAAAAGAATATTGTGAGAAATTAATCACATTCACTGTTTGGCCAATTTCCGACAAAAAAGTTGTAAAAGCATTATTTACAATTTTATTAGGTTTGGCAGATACATTAAGATCAGTTATCAAAGAAGATGAATTTTTCATTACTATGCGAGACGATGGCGCTGCTGGAACAAGAAGACGAAGCACAACGAGAGAATCCACCATTTTGTGCATCGAATTTCCTGGCACTCAAAACAGTTTAAACTTCACAATTAATAAAAGAAAAAATGAATGTAAGTATCTTTAAAACCAACTAATGAGGATCTCTTTCTTAAACATCGTAATTGCAGTATTAAATGCGTTTAGGAATAAATTCATCAAGTTTTCATTATAACAGTGAAATTAAAACATACATTTTGCGTATATAAATTTAAATTATGCTGGAGTGTCAAGTGACTTAAACACTCGTGATTTTGGGGTGGTGGGTTTCTAATGATAATCTTGTTTGAGAGTAAGGACAAAGTTTAAAAAAATTGGGCTCATCATTTTTAGATCTTTAAAAAGGTAATGAATTACTTTAATTAATTATCTTGTCACAATATATAATATTAAATGACAAAATCATGTGTAGATCGTAATTATATTCAATGGTATGATAAAGTGAAATTTCAGGTCTTAACTTGTCAAATAATACAAAAATTTAAAAACATTAGAGAATGTAACCTATATAGCACGCTCTTCGAAAATAGATTCAGGAGATAACGTCCTTCAAAGATTTGAAATTGAATCTCAAAATGTCACTTAATGTGATTAAAAATTCCTTAATTGCCTTTATTGTTAAAATAATGAACTCTTTAAGCATAATAAATTGCACGATTTAGCCTGCCAAGGGCACAAGGTTGACAATGCTTTCAGCTTATGGTGTTAGTAGGGTACTGAGTTGAATTGAATTGCAGTGATTCTAACAACAAACGAAGATGGATATCAGAGGGTTCAAAAAGCTGATATCGAAAAAGAAGTGTGGCGAAGTGGGCAGCCCACCCTATTGCTCGAATTTCAACAGGCCCTTCCAAATGCAAGGATTCAGGTTTACCTCGACTGCCAACCCCTCCATGCATTTAGTACTCCATACACATTGCGTCAAATGTTCTTAACCATGCCAACTGACCAATTCATGACAGTGGTGAGTTGCTTTCTACATATATAAATCAATTAAAATGAAAACGTGAATTTGCATAACTATCCAATAAAGTATCCATTAATTACTTTTAATGCAATGAACATTTAATAGGATTCATGACATAGTGGATTATTTAATTTTATATGACAAGTCATACACATTTATCACACAAGGAATTGGACCACACAAATTATCATGTACAACCCAAATATGCTGTACATATACGTAAACTCGATAAACGATTTTTTTTATTTTGGAAGCTACATATCAATTAAAAGTTTATAATTATTGCATGTTCATATCACTAAAATGTTCGTATAAAAACGATTTCAAAGTGTGAAACTTGGTAATTTTGAGAAGACCTTTAGAAAGCTGGTTTCTTGGTCACGGGACTGAAAGTTCATTTTTTAAGTACCGTAATCCAACCCCCAACGTACAGCAGTTTATTTTTAATGATGATCAGTTTAATTATTAGGTTATCTTATCCAATAAGCAGCATACGAAATAAAAAGTTTTGCTTACATATACAGTATCAAACCAAAGTATCCATTCCAAAAAAGTCAACGTCAATAACAATACAATTACAGTACATTTTCATTACAAAATTCCACAAAATACTTTCATCTGAACACTGTTCCACATGTTATACATTTTAAAGAATCTATTAAATGCATTAGAAAAACTGTGTATTAATTAAATTAAATTTGTAAATAATAGCGACGTGATACCAAACTTGAAGCTGCAATTCTGACCAATACTAAAATCCCAGACGTCTTGGACATGCTCAACTGTCCAAAAAGTTATTCAACAAGAAGGAGCCAGACATTCCCCTCCTCACTACCTCATCCTCCAAATCAGGCACAAACTCAAGGTCCACGAAATCAAGCATTGTCATCAAATGAAATATTCACAACAAATAACAGAGGTAATGCATGTTGGCAAAAAATCTGAAACACTTAACATAAATCCATAGAAGTTTTCATAAATATTATTTTGTAGTAGATAACATCGCATTACAACGAGCAATCAATGACTTGACGGCAGCATTAAGGCAAATGCAAAAAGAAATGGAATTACAAGTAAGTCGGGATAATAAATTTAAGGCTGGACACTGGTAGTGGCATACATGTAGTCAATTTGTGAATTTTTCATTAGATTCGAGAAACTAAGTCTTTAAGAGAAGCGCTTGAAAACTGTGCCGCTTGCAGAGGTAAATGACACAAATTATCTTTATGGTAGAATTTTAAATTTTCTAATTCCTTTAATGTTTATATATTTTAACAAAACAAAGACAAACTAACATTTTTTTCTGAAAGTTAACTTTAAAATATAATCATTGGCATGTGATTCATCCCAAATTTACCCTAGGTCCTAGGGTAAAAATCCCAATATTTACAACATGAGTATTGTTGGTACTATTTTCATCTGAATTATATTTATTCTTAAAGGTGCTCCAGCCAAAACGTCATGTAAAAATAACCCATGTTTCCCTGACGTAACATGTTATGACACGGATGATGGTTATCAGTGTGGAGCTTGTCCTTATGGATATCATGGAGATGGTATTAGATGTAGGAAAATCACCACTTGTGCTGACGAGCCATGCTTTCCAGGTAAACTCATTACTAAAATTTAGGTGGACAATTTAGGTTTACAATGAAGTCACTAGAATCTCATCAGAGAAATTCAAGGCAACAAACTTTCAATTTTTAGGAGGGTTTACTTAATTTTGTTTTCCACAGGGTCCTTAACGGCAACTCATTCCAGTATCCATAAGTTTATTTCATGACAATAAAAGCCGAGTATTAAAATTCCTTCCTTAATCACCTACAGGAGTTCGATGCGCTGATTTGGAGGATGGATTCCGATGTGGTGCATGCCCACTTGGCTATGCCGGGGACGGCATCACTTGCACATCAACTCGGACAAGATGTGATGAAAACCCTTGCCATCCAGGTGTCCAATGTACTTTAATAGACAGTCCACCGGGATTCCGTTGCGGCTCTTGCCCAACCGGCTTCCGTGGCAATGGCACGGTTTGCGTCGACCTCGATGAAGTAAGAAAGCTATCAAACATCTTTGAAGTTCCAAAACGGTCAACGCAACTTCAATTTTATTGTTGTTTTTGACAGTGTGACTTGGCCCAACCGTGCGATTACAGGGTCCGTTGCGTTAACACTGCGCCTGGATTCCGTTGTGATCCATGCCCTCATGGTTTCTCTGGCAGCAGAGGTTTGGAGGGCATCGGTCTTGAATTTGCAGAACTGAATCGTCAGGTGACTTATTTTATAAACGACAACTTTTATTAATTTCATTAAGGCTAAAAATGTCATTCAAAAATATTCAATTAGGAGTGCAACGATATCGACGAATGCAGCGATCACAATGGCGGTTGTGTTCGTAACTCCCGATGCATAAACACGGAGGTAAATTCTAAATTGCAAATGCCGAATCTGTCGGTTATTGTAAAACTTCACAAAATCATGTGCAATTGCAGGGTTCGTTTCACTGCGGCAATTGCAAAGAGGGTTTTACCGGGGACCAAAAGTCCGGATGTCACAGCCGTCCCGGCATCTGTCCGGATGGCACCCTTTGTGATGAGAATGCAGACTGCGAACTTCTTCATGGATTAGGAAAGTATAGATGTAGGGTAAGTTTGCAAATTGGAAAAATGGAAAAATTACACACAATAAAAATCAAACACACGAATAGACGCTTAATATTTGCGATATGCCGAAATGTTTCAGTGCAAGATTGGATGGACAGGTGATGGCAAAGTTTGTGGACCGGATCGAGATCTCGACGGCTTCCCAGATGAAGATCTCGAATGTGCGGATATCAGATGCAAAAAGGTAAAACGAAGGGACTTTCCCCCAAAAAGGGGTGTTTGAGACCGCATTATTTGTTAGAATGACTTATCAGTCAACGATTTCAGGACAACTGCGTTTATACGCCAAACAGTGGTCAAGAAGATGCTGATGTTGATGGTATTGGAGATGCTTGTGACAATGATGCTGACAACGATGGAATTACAAATGGACCTGTATGTGAATCTGTAGAAATTTGCCCTTTTGAACAACTCATTGAACAAATGTCCCTAAACCGATTGTATTTTTGAAAAGGATAACTGTCCATTAGTGGCTAACCCTGACCAAGAAGACACCGAACCTAGTGGTTCTGACCGTCTGGGAGATGCTTGCGATAACTGCCGCACAACTCCTAATCCAGATCAAACTGATTCGGATAAGGACGGAATTGGAGATGCCTGCGACCCTGATGCAGATAACGATGGTATAGTTAAATGAAATTTTAGGGAACACTGATCATTTCCTTGAACACAATCTCAAGCTTTTTATTTATTTTAATGTTAAGGTGTTCTAAATGGTGACGACAACTGTATTACAATTCCAAATTCTGATCAAAGGGATCGCGATGGAGATGGTTTAGGAGATGCCTGCGACAACTGCCCTGGTGTTATTAATCCTGGCCAGGTGTGCAAATTTGAATATAACCAGATTTTACTTTTTGAATAATAACTTAAAATAATTCAACATTATCAATACGAATAATTACCTCCAGACCGATGTGGACAAAGATCTGGTAGGAGATGCCTGTGACAATAACATTGATTCTGATGGTGATGGTATACAAGATAACATTGACAACTGTCCATTGGATCCCAATAGTGACCAGTTGGATACTGACAATGATGGCAAAGGTACTGCTTTTTCTGAACAAATGAAATATGAGACAATTTAAACAGCATCCATGATTGCAAAACAATTGGGTTTCCACTTTAGGCGATGAGTGCGACTCTGATAAGGACAACGATGGAATTCCCAACAAAAGGGACAATTGCGAATTGGTGCCAAATCCAGATCAACTTGATATAAAACGTAAACCATCAACATTGAAGACTCGCTACATTGAGAACAAGTCACAAAAAAACAACTAAATGAATTGATATGATATTTATCCCTACAGCACGCATTGGCGTTGGAGACGTTTGCGAAGACGATTGGGATGGAGATAAGGTTAAGAATTATGAGGATGTATGCCCAAATAACAGTAAAATCTACGCTACCGACTTCCGGACGTATCAGACCGTGGTTTTAGATCCTGAAGGAGATTCTCAGATAGATCCAAACTGGGTTATATACAATAAGGTAATGACCCCAACTGTTGTACTCGCCAGGATATAGATTATGATAAGGAATATTGAAAAACTTAAAACCAATTATGCACAAATATAGATTTAACCCATGATTCAATTTTTGTTGTTTCAATTTCTAGGGTGCTGAAATTGTACAGACCATGAACAGTGATCCAGGCTTGGCCGTAGGTAAGTGTGGCCAGCAAATTGCAATATTTATCAAGGATGAATTTTTAATAGCCCAGCAATCAGACTTGCAAGAAGTGCAACTAAGGTTCCGGCTTTTGTTTCTAAACAAAAATATTTAAAAATTCTTTGTTTTCTAGGTTACCACGCCTTTGGTGGAGTGGATTTCGAGGGGACGTTTTTCGTCGATACGGAAATAGATGACGACTATGTGGGCTTTGTTTTCAGGTAAGTGGTTTAGTAAAAGTGGTAGGAAGAATCCCTAATAAAAATGTGAATAACCACAACGTGGATATCAGGTATGATATCAGGGCTTGAGTGTCCTCAAGTTTGCATTTTTGAAAAATTGTAACAGGCCCACAAGTGTTTGGAAACAACATTTAGAACAAAAAAAAAAAATGGCATTTAAAAACATCCTGTTTATAAAATGTAGTTATCAAGACAATTCCCATTTCTACACGGTCATGTGGAAGAAAGCAACTCAGACTTACTGGCAGGCAACGCCATTCCGCGCAGTTGCCGAACCTGGAATTCAGCTCAAAGTTGTAACATCAAATACTGGACCTGGCCAGATGATGCGAAATTCGTTGTGGCACACAGGAGATACGGCCGAGCAGGTACATAATTCTTTATTTGAAAGTTCGAGACGATAACCTCATAAAAAAACTGATGGATTAAAATTAACTTTCCCATCCCAGGTTCGTCTACTATGGAAAGATCCGCGCAACATAGGCTGGAAGGAAAAAGTAGCCTATCGTTGGCTGCTACTTCATCGCCCAAAACTTGGACTTATAAGGTATCGATAATGAATTCATGAGGATTTTAAAGAGCCAAAATCCATTTTCTTTAACAATCCTCTATTTCCCTTAGATTACGTATTTTTGAAGGGGAAACCATGGTGGCCGACTCTGGGAATGTTTATGACGGCACGCTAAAGGGCGGACGACTGGGTGTATTTTGTTTCTCTCAAGAAATGATCATTTGGTCCGACTTGGTATACAGGTGTAATGGTAAGTACATTTCTGGCTTTATAATGTAACATTTGCAGGATTTCAAACTATCAAAAATTAACTTTGCATATTTTTTTACAGATGATGTCCCAGCAGCCATTTATTACGAGCTTCCACCACGTCTCCAGTCTAAAGTTCACATCGACACCACAAAGCCCTTAAGCAGAAGAAAACCAAATTAACATTTGGCAATTGAAGGGGGTACCTAAATTAGTCAACAAGAAAGCTTGGCTGATGGAATTTCCTAATCTCAAACGCATATAAATTAAGATTAGGGATCTGGTTTAGTAGACTCCAGCATCAATCGCGTATCGTTTGTTATGTTAATGCTAAAAGTCTGCATTTTTTTTCAAATCATTACACACAAGTCGTTTTTTTACTTAATTGAAAATGTAATAAATGGTTAATTTTTGTTCCTGTAGAGCATAATCTTTTATACTGGTTAAAAGGTAATACAAAACCTAGGGTACGATTTTGCTGTTAATTTTACCAAGCTTGATTAAACTAAGCTAATCAAGGAGAAATATTTGCCCAGTGTTCTCAAGTTTTAATAAAATTCATGTATCATTAATTATAAAAATATGCAGCAAGTTTTATAAAACAAAACAAGCTACATTTCAATTAAAACAAGACTTTGGTGATGGCCAACCGCCCCAACTTATGTTCGCTAGCACATTTTCTGATGGTTTGAGGCAGCAGCTAAAATAATGTTCGACATACGTGTTCACTTACTAGAAGTAAATTCTCTACTAGTACAAATTCTGATATGTTTATTATATGTTCAAGGATTTATATATATTACATAACATTCAATAAAACTTCTTTCTTGGTCTATATAACTTTAAAAAACCACAAAACTACATTAATTAGCAATTTATCATTTAATAATGAAAGCACGCAGTACTAACAGTAATCTGAAATAAAGTTTACAATATTTGAGGGAGTCATTTTATAAAAAAAATGCAAGTTTGTGAATGTTTGCAGTTAGGACATTGTAGAAGCTGGACTTAGACTTATCGTGGAATTCACTGCTGATATTATCAGTGGATTGCTCACGGCTTAAGAATGCATCCAAGTTTCTGTTTACTTATTTTAATCACCAGGCAGCCTCTCCAGACATGACGTTAGCCCAAAATCAATTTGAAGATAATTGTAGCAATGTTAAGAAAAATGAGTGGTACTGCAAAAGAACCACGGATATCAGACTTAATACAAGGATTTTCAAAATGCAACAATGAATTGTTGATTTTGACTACAAATAAAGTTCAACTTAATAAAATGAGTTGCACTTCTTACTATGGTAATGAATTTGTGCTTAATTGATAAAATTAGCAAACAAGAATGAATACGTTTTCACTTACTTCTCATTACCATTCGTACGGACCGTATCAGATTGATAACTTGGGCTTTCATTCCAGGTTCTTCTCCAAATCCCCGAACTTGTTCTCCACCCCATCCAACTAAAAAATGCACAATAATAAGATATATTTTCCTATCATCAAGGATTATTCCAACATTTCACTATACAAGCTTGGCATCACACGATATTTATTTTATCATTTTCCACCCTTGAATCAAATTTTGCCTCCACATACCATATGTTTTTTCCAATTAAATCAGCACTCTTTAGACACAATCATCATAAAAATGCCAAATGGTATGGGTTGCGTAATTACATAATCATATTTATCTAATTATTCTGAAGCAGATGTAATGAGAAAAAGAATAAATTTTCCAACTTGAAGTTTTGCAGCAGACAACATGAATTCCATCTGTGTCGAGATGGCAAACTTGGGTAACACTTTTTCGCGTTTTTCCAAAATGCTCAAGACATTCCATTGTCAAGAACAGAACAATGAATATTCATACTTACTCTTGGACAAAAATCTTTCTTCATGCAGGACAGCAATAGCATTTATACCCAAAAGCCCGGCTTCGTATAAATTGTACAACGTAATCGCCATGTTGAACTTGACAGAACATTGCTGACATAGCGCAAGTAGCGACCTCTAATGCACATTTTTGAAGTTATTTCCGAAAAAAATTATTGCTTAATTTTTTTTTTTTTTTTTGCGATATTACAATAAATCATTACTTTATCAGTAGATAGCTTTTCTCAAAACTACGTTAATATAATTTAAAAGTTGAAGTATGAGCTGAGCTGAACTGTTCAATTCGAACAATTTGATTAATTAGCTGAATTATTAAGATTTAATGCAGCGTGGAACTTCCTATTCATGAGAAGAAAATTCATTAAAAAGTAATAATTGTTGAGAATGTTATAGTGCCTTCATAAATAAATGAATAATTGTGCGCAAAGAGTTTCTTTTAGGAATGGAAAATCTTTTTTGATAACTCTTCGAAAGTTATCTGAATAAACTGGATGTTCGTTTCTGTTTCTCTGAAAATAAGTTTAGCTCAGTTTAGTTCGTTCTTGCAGTTAAATGATCTAACTTGACTAAAACTCAACAATAATTACCTCATTTTATGCTGTAAATAGCTTCGTTTTCGATCAAATTGTGATTTTTTTCCTGAAAATAAGGGAGAAATTTTAGACTGATATTTCTATGTGAAACATTACAAGCTAGTTCAAAAAAACGTCTAATGCGTATAAAATTCCAACGCAGTTTAATACCAGTAATTTGTCAACGTACGTAGTATCAATACATCATTAATTTCGACGGCAGTACATTGAAAAGCTATCAAAAGCTTACAATGAGAAAGAATAAATTTAAAATTTGAATATACGCAAATGAAAAAAAAAAAAAAAAAAATGGACAATAAGCAAATGAATACATGAATAAAAATTGCACAAATCTGAGCATTTCCGTATTCACATATCGACAGATTTCTGCAAAAAGGACGTCGTTATATGATACCAATACAGCAGGCGGGACACATAAATAGAAATTAATCGATGAATAGCTGTTGAGATACTAAATCTCATGAATTCTCATTTCGACAACATTGTTTTATAAACATACTAGAATTTGGGACTTTCAACTACACAACGTATTAAACTAAATGGGTCATGTATTTCAGCAGTTTTTCAAATAAAACCTGAGAAAACTAATGTGCTGCAGTCGAGTAAATCCTCAAAATCAACGTTAAACTTGTAAAGTTATTCTGCATCGCCAATGGATGCAAAACCAACATCTTATTAAACGGTCTCTTACGTTTGTAATGCAATTACCTGCATTAGACTTGTGCAACACTTGTTTACATTCTTATAAAATACTTTATAATTAGATCTTTATAATTGGCTAGTGGAAGCTATCTCTTATAAAACAAAGAAAGGGCAACATAACATTAAACCTGTAATGTATTTCTCAATTGGTGGACAAATCACAAAACATCTTCCTTAATTGCATCGAGCTAAATTCTCCAGTTAGCACTTATCGTAAAAAAAAAATAATGATACATTAGCTGTAGAAATCTACAAATATCACTGGCAACGTAGTATATGTTGAAGACAATGTGTTTGACTCACAAACCACTGAATGAGTTAAAACACAAAAGATTGGCAAATTGTAAATATGGTGACATCACAATCGAAATTATACAAGGGAAACCAATAACTTTACATATGTTGATGAAGGTATCTTGAATTTTCAAGAAGTATTGAAACATCTGCCAGAATCTTGTTATAACATGGCAAATCAAGAGTGCATCAATTTATTATCAACCTCAATTAATGTTTATCATTGTTCTCACCCTAATGTTTGGGCTACCGTTCATTGTTTTTTTTTATTCAGAGTTTAATAAAATATTTATTTCTAACAATTTTTCAACAATATAATTGCTGCGTATAACGACAGCTACGGTATCCACAAATGGTAATGGTTTAAAGTTACTCCTGGTTCCATTCCAACTGATTTCCAAACAACTATAAAAATATTAATTTGATAAAGTTCCAGCAGTCTTGCCTGTCACTTTTTTTTTGCTTGAAAATGTGTCACCTGAACTCTTTGTGTAGTAATTCCACATATAGTTTTATTTTAAACGTGGAACTATGATAAAGCCAGGTTATTTTTTTAAAAGTTTTGTGCAAAATAAGAATAAGCACGCCCACAACAAAACCACATTACAAATACAAATGGTTCAATGTATTGTTCGAAGAAACTTAATGGGATCCATTAAAATCACAGCCAGAAAGAGCCGTCACAAGCTCATTTGTTTGTAGTTTTTGTTGTTTTCCACTAAAATGACACGAGTTTTTCCTTAAAACGTGTTTTTAAATTCTAAATGGAAGGTGGCATTGTGTAATGAATTTCAGTATTAAAGATCTGCCATCTCTAGCAGAAATTATTGCTCAAGCCAAATGGTGAGTTTTAAAACTAAAAAAGGGGTTAAAATTACGTTCCAGAATATGCAAAAACAATCCACTAATAAAATATAAGTTTAAAACAACCATAAATTAAAAACGATGCATTATTAAAATGCCATTACTCTGAATCTACAAATGAATTAGTTTTTTGCATATTTACAGATGACGTTGTTAGGAACACGTTTCAATACTAACAGTGTACGTTTCGTCCCTTCATTCTTCCTTGGAGGACAAAAAAACTGGAAACATAGGCTACTGTAGGCAGATACAAAACTTAAATCAGCATTAAGCATTGCACACACATACACACATACACAAAATTAACAATATATATCTACATTCCTCGTATGTACATTTTGTCCATTCTCAGAACTTTGCTCTTACCCTGTCTTTGTATACCTTTTAAAGAGCAATCTGTCTGTATGAATGTGTAGCACCATTGGATTTCAGCGACTGAACATAGGTTAACCGCATCACGGAAGAATGCGACATATTCAACCTCAACGCATGGAGAATTATCTACATTTAATGCAAATTTTCCTAAAATCGACTAAATTAACAGATGACAAAACAGACAATTATACCATTATGGCTTCATCCTTGTACGCATTCGCATCCAGTGGATGATACATCGATAAGATACTAGAGTCTGCGGAGGAAACCGGTTGGCCATCTAATGCAACACATACTTGGACCCGCTTAACATTTCCTAAAACAAACTTTGACGGAAGACGCCGGTTTGCTGGCGGAACGACTCGGTTTTTCGTAAGATGTTGCAAAGACGATGGACAAACTGAAAAAAATATCGTAAAATTAGTTACTTGGAAGGAACACGTTTAGGAAAAAAAAGTGTAACAATGCAAAATGCAAACTTAATTCATTCATACTTAAATAACACTTGACAGCCAACATTAATTATGTCAAACTAACAAGGTCAGCATGAATTGCAGTGAAAATAACTTATCTATGTTTGATGTTAATTTTAATCTGAATCTTTTAATATCAGTGCAGTGTATTTCAATCTAATTTGAAACGCATTTAACAATTTCAAAATATTATAATAAAAGTTTGCAAAATGTGTAAAAATCGGTATCCAAAATAAAAATATTCAAATAATCCAACTGAATCATAGTTGTACTTTTTACATTTTAGTACACCATAATTGTCATACTTTGTTTTACCAGTTTTCAGTTTCAAAACTTATTTTTGAACAGTACAGTATAATTGTGAGGAGGATATAATAAATGGAAATTAAACCTAGTTTTTGCTTGACATAATTAGTATAAGATCTTCATGATGCCCACTTGGACCACCACTTCACACACTCAATCAACACATGCAACATTCTTTAATTCCAAATGATGAATTCAGGCAAAATACTGTAGATATTAATTTAACATTCAAACTACAGTATGTTGGTCGGATACTTATTCAAATGGCATACACATAATCAAATGTAGTGCAATTTCAGATAATCGATCAAATTATCTCTCCAGGTACCTCGGAAAATAAAATTGTTGTCATTCAAAATGAGGAACTGATTATATGATATGGCTCACTAAGAAGAGTTTTTTAAAATTAGTAGAAATAAGTTAGTTGGATTAACTACAAAGGTATTATAATTCACAGCACATTCCCCATTAACAAATTTTATTTGCATGCAATATTTACCAAAATGCAAGTAAAGGAAGACAGCAATTTGATTACCACAACAGACCAAGCAAAACCAAGCCAATAACACCAGGATAATACGTGATTAAAAGCACTCAACATAGCTTTTTTGCACAACAAAGAAGCTAAGAGAGTGAACCAGATAGCGGACAAACAACATGCAGGAAGAAGTGAGGGCTGTTACCATTAAAGTCTATAAGGAGGGCAAGATCGAAGGCAGGTAGGTCAGGCAAAAGATTTTCGAGGAACTGAAAGATAATGAAGGAATGATAACTATACACAGAATGTCAACTCGCAAAAGCAGCATAAAAAGTCAACGCTACGCAAAGACATGGCAATTTGGAAAACCATAAATCAATAATCATGATTCACCTATAGCAAGTAATTAAAACGCTCACAGACTAAATTTTCTATTAATTATAAAAATTTTAAAAAATCTAAAGTATGCGATTACGTTTACGAGAACAGTTGCATACGTTATTAGCAAGTTTCTAGCTTGATTTACAGTTCTAACTCACAAGATAAACTAAGATATCAAGCTTCTAAAAATGCAACAGATGAATTCTATACACATAAAATTTATAAGAGGTAAAGCGCTACAACCTTGACATTTTGAAAACTTAATTAAAGTGTGCCTAGGAGAATCCAAACTTATTAATGTTCAATACACAATTACACCGAACTCTAAATCCATCATATAAATATAAAAAAACATATGCTTTAATGGGAAAAATAGGTTTTGCAGGGTGATTCCGATGACCACGTTTTGAACTCTCATGAGCACATTGCAAATGATAACAATTTGTTATAAACGTTTAATACTAAATAATAAAAAGCAAGATTGCAAAATGGTTAAAAATCTCACCAGGAAGATCAAATGTCACAGCATACTCTTCGTGTTGGCTATGTGGGACATCGTCGATACTGCTGACACTACTGCCCATGTCTAAACTTAAAATATCATCGTCGGAACATGTTCTCTTCAATGTTGGCAATTCCGTTGTTAAAAGCGTCCTTGAGGTCATAATAAATGCAATTATGAGTACATTTAATCCATTTTTACACAATACCCATGAAGTTTCATCGCAAACTTGTGAAAATACATACTTTTCATTTTTAAGAGATTCAATTTGTCTTGAAAGAATGTCTTCCTCTACTCCAGGTGCACCAGCTTCTTCTTGGTATTTGGCATTATCTTGAAGTGGAGCCTAAAATTCATAAATATCAATCATGTCATAAAATTTGGCATAACAAAGCAATATAAGCAGCTGTTAACGGGGTTTGAAACCCTATCCTTTTCAATGGGAAAATTTGCAACGACACTCGCCGTCAAACAAAAAGAGATTAAATAAAAATAAAAATTGGTTACAATAGCTTGATCAATCAGCAAAGTCATCCGATTG
>JAQGBW010003665.1:0-15690 GCA_034698625.1 Julus scanicus | reverse complement strand
CCTTTGGCCCCGAATTCCCCATGAAACTCGCATACTTGGACTTCGGCGCCAACACCTTGGCCCCGAATCCCACAGTTGATATACGTATGTCATCGATGATAGCACACTTTTCTTTCGTATGACCCACGACCAAGTGTCTTCAGTTCAGATTCCATTATATGGTTGCATCCCTTCAAACAATTTTCGTGAACTGTTCCTAGGCACCAAATTTCATGTTTTGCTAGTTCAATTTGCAGAGCTATACCACAAATCCAGCTATCGAAATAAACCTTGTGGTTATGATGTTTTGGCAAGACATCAACCAAGTACAATACAATGTTCGCACTGGCTCGTAAATCTGGATATCCATTGCACAGTATTATTTACCAGTGTACATCTGGAAGTTGTGAACAAGCCCACTTGTATCTCTAGCTACAAACATTTTATACCCCCACTTTTTTGGTTTCTTTGGCAAGTACTGGCTCATAGAAGACTTCCCTTAAAATGGAATCATCTGCTCATCCATGCTGATCATTTCCGGTTTCTTCAATCCTCTGCAAGCAGCAACAACACTCTCCATCACTGGTCTAACTTTTAAAATGGGATCATAGAGTATTATTCTTATCAATGATCATATTCCTATTGTCATTAATATGCAGGCAGGTTCAAATCTTCTCAAACCTGTTAACTTGCATAATGTCACCAACAGCTGAAATTCGAAATCTGTGACTTCAATAATCACGTGATGAAGGTAATTTTGTCAGTGACATGGTAATCACAATTCCAATGAATTGCTCAAATTCATCTTCAGTTATGGCTAATGGCTTGTCAATATTTTGTTGCAATGCATACAAATTTTACTGGTCCACGATGTGCTCAATTAGCTCATAACTAAAGAATTTGCAAAAGTAATCCCTTGCATTACAGATACTGTCAGGCTGATTTTCATTAGGTGAATCAATAAATACTGCACATGGCATTAATTGATCATCTACAACTTTCTTCCATCTTGGTTCAGCTATTTTTGTTGTTTTCTGTGCTTTACTGCTGTTTGCAACATCATTCACAGCCTTAACATCTATAGACTCGATGTAGCTATCTTCTGATGATTCCATTCTTTTTTTTTTAATTCTGAAGGTGTTAGGAAGTATTCATCTTCAGAGCTACTGTCCAGCTCGCTGTCTGAACTGTCAGCCAGAGGTAGTCTGGTAAAAACTGCAGCTGTTGTGCCTTTCTTTGAGTATAACATTGAAACATCCATTTGTAAAACAGGATAATACTATCTATAAACAAATCTACTTTATAATTTGTGTTTAAAATTGATGTTAGATATTATAATACAATATTCTATGTACACATAACAGTTAATAACATGCAAATTGTTCCTAAAGAAAAAGTATAAGTCTTGTGTTGATGGGCAAAACTTGATTTCCAAATAGTACAATGGTAGGCCTAAATGCATGAGGTTGCCTACATGCAACTTAAAAACAAAAAACGTCATCACTTATCAAATACAACCTTAATTGCAAATCTTTTTAACAATATTGACCAAAATGATTATCTTCATCTAGACATGAGGAGCCATATTTGAGGAAGTGAGGTCACTAACAGGATGTAGAAATAATACAGGGAACCCCAAAAATGTCATTCACAGCTATCAGAGAGTAAACTTATGCATTTGTTTGTAGATTCAAGTGTTTAATCGGACTACATAAGGGTGACTACGGGTTTTAATGATTGCAATCGCGTCTAAGGCAGCCACTGTGAAGTGAAATTTTGAAGTTTGATTTGTAGCGGGGTGCTTTAAAGCTGGTCTCTTAATTTGCAGAACCAAGCCTCAGTTTGTTGTGGTCAAAATTCCGGTTTACAGAACGCTAGTTGGTTCATTCCAAATCGGGTACTGGATCCATAATGGTGGAATCCACACCTTCAACCGCGAAATTCAACAGGTTGTTGGAAGAATGTGCCATGCTGAAATAGAGGACTAAATAACGATTAGTTAGGAAGATCACAAAATGGCGAAAATAAAGGAGCTGAAACATACACAGAACAGAATGTTCTGGCTATATGGCCATGTGTACTTGGGTGGAATGAAATAAACAATTGCAAAAAAAAGAGGAATCGGTTGAGAAAAAAAAATAAAAATATCAATGAAAAAGTACATGCACCAGATCGAAATGTTAAACCCGGAACAAATTTAATGATCAAAGCAAAATGATTAAGTGTGGAAATTGAAAATAACAGATCAGGGAAAACAAAAAATACAAAGAAATCCGTTGAAATCGTACAAATTATCTGAAATCAAAAGTAACAGTAAGAAATATTAGTATCTATTAGTAATGTTGATTAGATTGTAGATACAGGTAAATCAGGTAAACTTGATCGATCCGGAACCAATTGCATGGTTGAGAACATATTTCACGATTAAGAACAAATTTTCTGGTAGGCGGGAGACGAAGTTGCGCCAGAAACGAAAATGACAAATCCAAGATGGCGTTTATGCAAGATAGCGTCAGGACAGTAAGGATCGAGGATGTAGAGAAAAACCAAATCCGTAAAGACGAAAAAATGCCACCAGAGCGCCAAAAATGTGTGGCAGACTACTTGGAAGGCCAGCAGTAGAGTTAGTGATGGGTAATTTGATAAGTTAAATAAATGCTGGGCAAGTGAAAGGCATCACGCGTAGGTGGATGGCCTGCGAAAAACAAAAATAAAAAGCGGCCAGGAAGGCTACTTAAGTTGAACTGGCATCTGAATGGTCCTTTAGATCCAGTATAAACCGGTAGGTAGATTATTTGATGAAGATGTTGTAGAAATTAATTAAGATCGCGTTTTCAAAAAATGTCTGGGTCACCAGTTTGGGGATCTTAGGACCTCTAAGAATTGTTGCTTGAAATGCAGGTTCAGGAGTAAAATAATCATAGGTTGATTTTATACTAGTTACAAGGGGCAACATAAAGTTTAACATACAAATATAAAATTGATTACAATCAGCGTAAAGTGTTGGCGAGCTGCAGTGGGGAAGTGAGATGTCTCACCTTGAGAGCAGGGGCCAGAAGAACGAGAGTCGAGAGAAGGTCCTTTGGTACATTAGCTCAACTGTTGTTTGATCTCAACCAATTAGGTGGTTGTAGGACGTCACTGTGTCCCATGGCAGTGAGTCGCCACAAGACTAAAGTTTTCCAAGATAAAAACGGAATTTTTCTGTGGTAAAGTAAAAATGCAATTTTTTATGGTAAAAATAAAATCGCAGTTTTTATGTCTGAATTACAATTTTTCTATGCTAAAAATGCAATTTTTCAAAAGAAAACCACTGTAGATTCACATAAAATAAAAAAATTCAAAATCCTTTGTAATTAACACAGTGAATCTGCTGTTTTTTATTCTGACACTTTTAGTGTTTCTTTTAGTGTATTCTTAAGTTCACTTAAGCTGGCTCTCCACCAAGACGTACATGTATGTATAAACATGTTTTTACAAACATGCAAAAAAGTTTTCCCTCCGGGTTTGTTTCAGCTGCCATTTTCTAAATATACGCAAATATCAAAGTTGTACAGCTGGTAAAGGCATTTAATAGGTGCACAATTTTGATATTTACAGATATTTACAAAATGGCAGTTAAAACAAACCCGGAGGGCAATTTTTTTTTCATATGTGTGTTAGTACTTGAACATATATACGTACATGTACGTCTTTTTTGGAGAGCCGGCTTTAACAAGTAATTTTACTAAAGAAAAGCTTTAGTTTAACCTGAATTTAACAAGTTTTTTTAGGCAAAGTTTTTCTATAGGTACTGAACCCACACTGTTGATACTGAACACACTGAGTTATGACTTCAGATTAAAGTTTTTTGTATATTTTTTCTGCCAAAAGACCTGTGTTCCATCAGTTAATCAGCCTAAATGTACATGTATCAGGCATCAGCATGTTCACATAATGTCTAGACTTAGCATTTATAGAAAATATATGTTAATTGATGTTTGGCCAACTTGTTCACATCCTGTCTAGACTTAGTATGGCCTGTTATAAACTGTAGGCCCTAAGAGGTTTTTCAGCACTGTACTGATAGGTCTGCTAGCATTAACTATGTTGGTCACTTCTGCTGGGCACCACACTGAACGGACATTGTTTTTCACACATGTTTAGATACATCCTCATGTCACATATAAACCTAAACTTTTATTTAAATTTATTGCATACCTTTTTTGCCACCTTTTTCTGTAATTTTTGGAATTGTTGGCACTTGTGACTTTAGAAAATAGTGATCTGCCATATTTTTGACTCCAGGGGGGTCAGGAAAATTAGAAGGCGAGGGAGGGCCGAGAGGAACTTATGGTATGAAGAGACGGGTTACCCCCCCTACCAAAAATCACCGCATAGTTGCCAAGTAGTTGCTGTATACTACTAAAATTCTCTAGACTAAGCTCAGTATAACAGAAACACACACAATTTTTTGACAGAACCCTATTAATAAATAAAGAACAAGTCATGGAGATCCAGTGGTGATACTGAAATTCATAAGCAATGTCTACTGCACATCACCTACAAATGAAGTACAGGCAACTAGCTAAGCCATACACCAGAAAGGTTAATATTGAAGAGGAATAAAATGCAACCGGAATGTACACAGTAAAAAAAAAGAGGAAATGAGAAGATGAGTAAGTATTGGTAAGCTTGTTGGTGTCCATGTACAAGATGTCAGTCCCTAATCTGTACAGGCAAGCTAATCCGGTGGTGTATGCTGTGATGAACAAATTTGTTCGACCATTAGGTTTGATGAAATCATCAATTGACTTTCAGGTTACCATCATCATCCCTTTGTTAACTTTTTGGACATCGGTTTTGTTTAATTCTAGAGATACAAGCAGCTTAATGTAATGGTCTATTGTTGGCACATATTGGTTGAAGGAAGATTTTCCCGCTGGCCAAATTTTCCCTATAAGCTAAAAATAGATTTGTTTATATTGGTACAAAAAATGACAAGATGCACTAGTCAACAGTTTTACACTTGCCTGTTTAGCATCAATTTGGCAATTGTTTGCAACTTGGAATTTACTTTAACTTTCGGACGGAGTAGACTGTATGTTGACTAAATCTGAGCTAAGGTTGAACTATGGCGATACGGCTTTTCAGAGTTAACACGACGAAAGTAGGCCTCAGAGAGTGATCAAAGGGACTTACAACTATAAGTTCCTTGTGAGAGTATGAATTGTATAAGTTTTCAACTGAAATGTAGTAAAAAGATTCTAAGTCATGTTTACAGTAAATTCAAAGTTCTTTTTAATCAGACAAGTTTATCAATGACAATACAAGTTACAGACAAGAGCAAGCACTCTTGCTGCCAAATCAATCAGTTGGCTCTCGCTGAAGAAAATGTGGTTTTCCGTTAAGCAGTTTCGAACTTGGCTAATTACAGTTGGTACTAATATGTATATATGACAAGAATATTGCCATCTTGTCTAGACGATGTAGATAACCAGTATGTCAATTGTTATAGAGGCCACCAAATCTAGATATTGTTCATAAGATATTTTTACTTATTGCATTGAGTGTCATCATCTGCTAGCATGACCAGCTTTGGACATTTTCAGAAAGACTAAACTGCATGAACGTGAATTTATTATGATGTGCCATTTTCAATACAAGTTTACATTTCCCTTCAAACATTTCAATTTTCCATCTGTTTTACATTCAATTTTGTGTTTACAGTGCTTGTGATGTCATTTGTGATGAACATTTTGCATTATCTGTCATTTTTTAGATTCTTTTTTGTATTACCGTGAATGTAATGTTATTTCTTTCCATTATTAGATATATTTTTGTATTATGCCTACTTCACAATGGGTCGACCGACGTTTACTGTCGGTTAGGGCGGCGTTAAATTTTGTAACAAAATGTCACGAACGTCATGAATGTTGCGGTCGATCGCTATCTGGTTCACAATGGAATGACATGTTGTACTGTTACTACCTAAAGCGCTGTATCATGCTTCAGACAGCTGATATGCTTTGGTATCGCTAGATACTGCTACGAGTCTAACATAGTAAATACAACAAAAAAGGCAAGTAAGAATACAAAATAAATTATATAATAATAAATAATAAATATATAATGTATAACGTAATATCAGAAAAAAAGAGGGACATTAGTTTATAATAGCTTTTAGATATAATCATACCAATAAATGCTCTTTCAAAATGTAAAATGTCCTAAATACTATTATATATTAGTATACAGTATCAATGTCTACATATCCCACCAAATGGCATCATTAGTCATACAACAATGTAAAACAAGAAATAATCGATAATCTAATACTAGAAATCATGCAGGATGTTTGTGTATTAGGGCCAACAGATACAATTATACCCATAAATGCCCCTTTAAAAAATAAAATGTCCCAAATACATTTTTTATACTACTATATCTTCCGCATTATGTACAGCTAAATGAATATATGTATTTTTTGTTGTATTTTTTTATAGATCATGCATGTCACTGACCTCCTGCTTAACTTCAGCTCAGTTTACACCGGCTGAGACCTGTTGCTACAACGCAATACAAATCGAAATTGCCGATGGTGGGTCAGGCCAACATGCGTTCTTGAGACAAGTGGTTAGACTATTTTTTATCCATTGCTCACTGTGAATATGTGAAATATGCATTGTTATTGAATGTATTAATATTTTGCTTAGTCTAAGAGTGTAGTTTCCTTGTCCGAGATCTGCTTTCTTGTGACTCGCAAATATTCTTTGAATAGTTTTGGGTGACCCCTACAATAATGGAGGACCTGCTGACTTTAGTTGGACCACATCTACAGAAGTACAGCATCAGAACTTAAATCAGTCCCAAAGAGCATCTAGTATTTACATTAGGGTAATCAATTGATGTATTACATATACTTCATCATAATTTGCCACCATATCTTTGCAACATTAGACAGGCAGCAGACAATTGCTTCTAGTTATCGCCGTAGAAAATATACTGTTAATAACATCATTAAAAATATGTGCAGTGAACTGTGGAACATACTTATGCCTTTATTCATGGCAACCTCATTTAAGCAGAATTGGAAAGGCGTCACATCCAAAGTTTTGGGAATTATGGCAATTCCCTAGTTGCATTGGTGCCATTGACAGCAAACATGGCCATATTAAGGCACCTAATAACTCTGGGTCTTTATACCATAATTACAAGGCCTTTTTCAGCATGGTGCTGATGATTTTTGCAGATGCTACTTAAAAAATTACGTTTATGGAATTTGGTGAGCTGGGACGCAATAATGATGCTGGGATTCGGGCTCACTCGATGATCGGAAGCGGATGGGGGCGATGGGTTATTCCCATTTAAACCTTACATAATGAATGAAGCCTTTTAGTGGAACTCAGTTTCCTAGGCAGCAGTGTGTATACAATTACATGATTTGTCGAGCGAGGTGCATCATTAAAAATGGTTATGGCATACTTTCCACAAGGTGGTGATTCTATTTAAGAATAGTCTTTTCTTTCCCCAAAACCGTTGATCTGATGTTAAAGGCATCCTGCGTCCTCCACAATTATCTATGCCTTAAGGAAGTGGACATTTCCATCAACAGCCACCAGTATATTCCATTTGGCTTTGTTGATAGGTAAGTGGAGGGATAAATAATTACTGGTGACTGGAGACAGCAACAGCAGCAAGCTCAAGAAGAACCACTACCTAGGCTAGGTAACAACAACCACAAACAAAGCAGTGCTAATGTCCACAATGCAATTGCAGCCTTCATGAGGACACCTGATGACGAAGTCACAGGCAAGACGGACACTTTGTTGTTAAAGAATGTAACAGAATGCAGATGAAATTGCAATATGAGTTAAAATAAATGTTAACATTTACCAAATTCACGTTTATTGTACAATAAAACATTACAATCTTATATATCCACAAGAATTTTAAAAAAAATATGATCATAAGTTAGACGAGTAGAGCGGAATTTATGTCAAGTGCATGTCGTTCTGCTCTTAAGTATCAGCTAAAATAGCTTATTTTATGGTCAAAATCCTGGCTCTATCTTCCTCATAGATGCAATGATATTTTTGACAAAATACCTACCCTCGATGCATTTTGGAGGTGAATTGCAGCCTTTATTCATCACTTCTGTAAGAAGATTTTACATATCAAAAATTGCAGAAGTGATGACTTCTTGAGGAAAGTATCTTCTTTTTTATGGTCTCCTTATCCATGAAGAAACAGAGTTTGATGACGTGTCTGTGGAAGCTGAAACACAGAAAAACAACTCTGAATTTAAGCAATCTGTCAAATGGTTCATATATCCTTATAATCTAATTTACTTAGAATTTCTATGTGTACTAAAGCAGTACTACCCTTACAAAAATGTAAGGAATCAACTTAGTTGAATTATAGTGTCCAGTAGGTATCAAGGTATTCTTTAGGATTCTTAGAGGTATAAAAATTTAAAACCTTAGCAATGAAACATTTTAAGGTTTTTTTTAGGTTTCAGATATGTAGTTATGGCGGAAACGTTTATAAGTATCAAAAAATTTGAATTGAAATAATAAATACTAGCAACCCGGTACCGGTGCGCTATGCGCACCTGGGGTGTTATCCATCACTGAAAGGGTTTAATAATTTTGAAGCGTGAGCATGATAGAGTTAAAGATGATAAACAGCCGAAGAACATAGGCTATTGTGACCATAACTGATCAGGTTTGATGTAAGCAGCTCAATGCCTCAAAGCCAAATAACTCCATTTGCGGAAGAGAAATGATAGCCAAAGAACATAGGCTATAGTAATAATACCTGATCAGGCTTGTTAAATGTTAATTCAATGTTTCATAAATAACCATATCAATAGAGAACTTTTAATCATGATAGTACATTGGATATGCATTGGGTAGAGATACATTGGATATATAAATAAACCTATAAACTACAAAATATCTTTAAAGACAATGTTCTGAGTCACTAAATTACCATCAGTGTCGATTCCCTGCTTGTTTCCGGGTTCAATGAATATTTTGACACTGTCAAATGAGGCACATCGACTCAGGGCTACGTAGAGCTGGCCATGGGTAAAGACAGGTTTGGGAAGATAGATTCCTACCTTTGAGAGGGACTGTCCTTGGCTATTGTTGATGGTCATAGCGAAAGCTAACATCACAGGAAACTGGTATCGTGTAAACTTGAATGGAAACATGGTCTCAGAGGGTGACAACTTAATCCTTGGAATAAGAATCCGTTCTCCGATGCTTGATCCAGTGAGTACCTTGCATTCTAGAGAGTTAAAATTCATCTTGATAACTCTTAACCTGGTTCCATTAATAAGACCCTTTCCAGTATGAAGATTCCGCATCAGCATCACAATCGCACAAACTTTAAGAGCTAGGTAATGACGTGGCAAACCGCTTGATTCAATGTGATTGAGATACTCTGGCGGGAGGTTGAAGTTGTTGTTGTCACCTTCTTCTTGGAGAGTGTTCTCGCTTATGTAGACCATTTCTTGTCCGTCAATCCTACTTAGAATCTCATTGTTTAGCTTGGCGCAATCTTCATTTTTCGGAGCGAGAATAGCTATTTTAGAGTTCTGGTCGGTCGATATCGCTTCTTAAACATCACCGTTGACAAAATCAATTGGTGATCCTGTTCCAATAAGCTGTCGAGGCAGTACAGATCCTGGAAGAACATTGGATCGTTCTAGAACACTACTTCCTACTTGTAACAGGAACTTAGCAAATTCATCTTCTCCTTGGTTCACTCGCATGTTCTTGGTAAGTTTAAGCTTTGTAACATGGCTCCACAGTTCGTGGTTCTTGATGCAGTTTTAAATGGTTCCAGCCGGTCCTGAATGAGGAACCACAGGTAGAGTCTGTCTGAAATCACCACAGAATAAAACCCTCTTGCCACCAAAAGGTACGAACCGATTGGCACCGGATGATAGGTCCCTGAAGAGTCTGTCAATTACACTATTGATGGATCTTGACACCTGACTGATCTCGTCAAAGATTAATGCTGAGACTGATTAAAGCATCTGACCGTGAGGCGAATTGGGTTTTACACCTGAAACCGAATCAGCATGTGTTGGAATTGGAAGCTTGAAAATATTTGTGACATGTTCGTCCTCCTTCAACCAAGCTCGCGGCGATTCCAGTAAATGCAACGGGTAAAGCCTTCTTTCTTTGACTTCTTAGACGTGCGATGATAGTACGCTGAACAAATGTTTTACCACACCCAGCTGGGGCATCAAGGTAGAACAACTTGTTAGTTGATGTTGTGTCGGTTACAGAGTCAAGTATCAAGTTGATTATCGTCTTCTGCTCTTGAGTAGCTGTATCATAGAGTTGCACATACAAATCGAACTGTTCTTGGAAATCTTCGATAGGAGCTGAAGGTAGGTAAACTGGCATTGGCAGTCCAAGCTCCTTGCAGGTAGTGTTGTGTGTGAGCAGAATCTCGTTAATATTGATTAGTGCGCAGTTGTCTGCCTGTTCAACAGATGGACTTCTTTGATCATCTTCGGTCATGAAAAGTTTGAAGTCATTCCAAAGTTCTAGACCATTGGAGGTAACGTTAAGTCCAAGTAACACCCGAACAGCTGACGAATCTGTGAATGCATTGCTGAATCTACAGCTTCACGAAGTGTCAGCACGTAATGCTCTGAACTTGTAGCAATTCCCCTTGCGATGGCTGCTTCTCGAAATGTTGGAAAGATGGTTCCATCAAATGTCAGTAAGTCATCGTATCCTGTTGCTCCACGAACATGCAGAAGAAGAAGGCATAGATGGAATAGCTCAATATTCTTGGGATTTACAGTGTATAGCCTTGCCACCGTCTTGTCACCGCCTCATTGTCTCAATTTCCACTTCTTTGTTGCAGCTTGCCAGGTATAGTTAAGAGTAATCTCTGAGTACATGAACTGTCGAGCGTGGTCATCGGATTGGTTTAGCTTAAACCATGCATGGAGTTTTGTGTCCCTTTCGATGATGGGTTCTTCGCCTTCACGGAAGTATACAGTCTGACCTTGTGGCAAGTGACAGTCAAGCTGTACTACAGTGTGTGACTGGTAATGCATCTTGTAAACATAGATCCTCCACATTGATTTGCATGATCCAATCCAGCGTCCGTTAAGGTGGTTGCTTATCTCATCCAGCTGCATAAAAGATCCGGATGTAGTCATCACAACACGACACTGATCCATACCCTTGTATATGTACTTGTAAATATACTTGACGCTCTTGATGGTGGTACAAATTTCGGCGTTGATGTGGCTGTTGTATTTCTTGGAGAGGTAAGGGTTATAAGGTACCATCCACTTGTTATCGACGGTTGAACCATGTATCTCAACAGCCTGCTGGTTATCGCGTCGTTTGTATATTGGATAAACACTTGCATTGTCGCGAGTCGCTGGAGCAAAGTCATGTGGGTAGCCCTTCTTGCATTTCCCTTCTTGCATGCATGGTGAGTTCATGTTTATGGTACCGCACGGTCCGTGGATCATATGGCGCTTGACGATTCCATGAAGAATGGTGTCTACGTTTAGATCAGGTAACTCAGCTGACACAATGCCATCAATCTGCTCCGGATGTAGAATCTTGTTGTCTTGATCGAGAGAAACTAATATGTGAGTATGTGGCAGTCCGCGTTTTTGAAATTCGATCGTGTAGATCAAAGCAGCCACTTTACCAAATACTTTTCTTCTCGATGTCCTTGATCAGTGCCTTTAGCTTGCCTTGAAATACACGGACCACAATATCTGGTCTAAAGTTGGCGTGTTGAGTATGGTCACCAGCTTCTTCTGACTTAAGTCCGTCAACAATCTCTGTCCAATTTGGATTAGCAGTAAATGTGATAAACAAATCAGGTTTTCCAGACTGCCAGACGATAACCATGGCGTCTTGATAGTTTTGCAACATGTTTCGCGGACTACCAACAAACGAAGGCAATATTACCATTTTGCCAACTCTTGCGTTGTTAGCCTCGGCTGCATTCTGTAGATAGTCCATCAAGTTAAAGTATGACTGCTCTAAGTTGCTTTTGGTTGTTACGAATCCAACTGAGTCGAGCTCCTTCAATCCTCACGTACATATCAACGATCCACTGTAGTGTTAACTTCTCGGAACAAAGTAGAATACTAAAGCCAGGCCGAATCGCAAGACGGTAAGAAGCATACTCCATCATAGTCACTTTGGTTCTTGTAGATGTTGCACGTTCTGCATTGTGGCTAATGTTAATATGCCAACCTGTTTCTCCAAACGGAAATAACAACGCATATGACATTGGATCCAATGCACTATGTGTTGTATCAATCCGCTGTAACTGAACTGCATGCGATCGAATAATTAGGTCGCGATTATGAGGAGGTTCCCCATCGTCCGACTTGAATATGGCTGCAATATCAGAGGCCACAGCATTGTTGTATCTGCTTTGGTCATTGCTTTTGTCATTGACAATAAACATTCGAACTTGTTTGACGATGGTTGTTACGATGGTTGAGCTTGGATTACTTGAGCCATTGTTTTGAAGGACTAGGCGTAAACATTGTGCATGGCTATTTATGAACTCAACTCGTGCATAATAGATGGATCACATGAGGAATTCGTTGGAAAATGCATGCGTTGGTTAAAAGCAAGATCGACATCGTAAAAGTAGAGTTGAGCAAAACATGGAGCTGCGCCATTCACAGGCTAAAGTGATCCAATCCGATGTTGTACCTGGTCGTGAATTATATACATAGGGTCCGCCTGCAGTAGATTCCTCGACCTTGGCACTTGAACTGACCATAGCTAACGATCCGTTATATGACCTGATGTTGTCGCGATAGTTGCGGGACTGATGATCTCTTCCGATGAGTACTTGTTGAATGAATTCGGAATCCTGCGGCTGTGAAAGAGTAACTTTTCCGCTCTGACAACAGTTAAAGAAGGATCCTTGCGCATTACTCAGCTGAATAGTGATAGGCGTCGCAATGTTGACATACAACCCTGAATTTCTAATTGCTTGCTTGGCAGCACGTCTAGGCCGACCATGTGGAACAGCTTGAATGGGCAGTTGAGGAGAATGTTGAGGCGGTTGAGGTGAATCGTCAGATTGGCTGCTCTGATCAGCCACTACAGCTCGACTTTGTTGCTTTCTTTTTTTGTCATTCCTTAGATTAGCTCTAAGGTTAGGACGTGCTCTTTTTGGCATTTCAACTTGACTGGTTGACTGCCTAAGCGCAACTGAATTGCAATCAAGCTGTTCAGTCCAAAGAAACCTGAATCAGCTGTGTACGTCGACGTTATTGAAATTTTGCAACATTTGAGGACCCATAACTATGGTACGGATGAATATTTTTTAATACAAATTTAATATGCGCCCACCAGGATTCGATCCCGGGCCTTTACGTCCTAAGACCTAATGCACTGCCGCTGTGCTATGGGCGCAATTGATAGTGTATAGTAGCTGGCTCATCCTTAAAAATTTTTTGCAAATTTTTCCTATGTAATTACTATAAGATTTTTTTTCAACTTTGAGGACCCATAACTATGGTACGGATGAATATTTTTTAATGAAAATTTAATATGCACTACTTCAGACCATCCCCTCTCGAATGAGACATCTTGAAGAAATCGACCCAGAATCTTCGGAGGAGATAGCCGGACAAATTTCTCCCGATTAAATCATTATCGTATTAAACATAGATACTTTAAAGATACTTTGATCACAAATCTTAGTTTCTCAGAAATACCTGAAATTATAATCCATAGGTCCCATATTTCTGTGGGTCTCATATGTCAATGGATTTGTTAACTCTACAAGAATAAGGTGTAAATAAAAAACAATTAAAAAAACACAATCACACTCAGGTGGGAACGAACCAACATACTCTGAATTCCCAGGTCAATACCTAAACCTCTTAACTACCAATAAGTCGTTTGTGGAACAGCATTGAGAAAGGTACAAATTTAAGTTTGTATGCACCTCAACATATAAATATTATTTTGGTACGATTTGTAACACGATTGTGATATGCAATAGTTTGCTTAAATTTGTCTTAATTAGGTATCAAATTAATTAAATGATACATGCATCTAAAGTTTCAGTAAGGTGTTTTATATGTATCTAAAGAAACCTTTTTATGCAAGTAGTAAGTTGTGCAAGTTTGACCTCTCTTTTAGAAAAAAATGTGCTGTAAGTTTACAAAAATTGAACATAAATGAAAACAAATAAAAAGCCTATGTGTATTACGAATAGATAATTGCCTAATGATGTTACTCTAACAAGGTAAACAAGTTAGATGCATCTATTAAGTAAATTTTAAGTATAAGTAAGATTTTTTTGAAAATTTAAACAATACAACCATCCCCTATAATTTTGTTTATTGCTGCAAGTTGAAAATAGATAACTGTTGCTATAGCTTGATGCTATGGAAACACCAAAAAGGATGGTCTGGATACCCCTTTGGGATTAACTTAAACCATACCTGGGCTTTAATTAGGCCCTGCTATATAAGGCTTAATTTAGGCCATTAATATATTAGGTCTACTAGGACTTTAATGATGTCTGTTTCTATAGCTTGATGCTATGGCAACTCTAAATGAAATTTTAGAACTACATAATTTGGGGAGGATGGTCTAGATACACAATTAAAGGTAACCTAAACCATACATGGGCTTTAATTAGGCCCTAGTTTATTAGGCTTAATTTAGGCCCTAATGTTGGGTCTAATTTAGGCCTTAAATAATCCAACTACATGCTGACTCCCAACCTCTATGGTGAGGGGGAGGGTTACTTTTTTGCAATTTTTCTATCTTATCCCAAAAAAATACAATTATGTAATTTTGCACATTCCCAAACTAAAGAACAGTCCAGTAGAATGGTATAAAACTACAACTGTAACACTTACCATGAAGTAAAAGTAATATTCAGAGTGGCACACAAATGTGCATTGGTCTACTTTTAGATCCTCCATAGCAAAAGTGTAATCCAATTTACTACCTAAAGGTTACCAAAATGAAATGTTGATAAGTTTCCTCTCTATACCTAATGGATATCAAAATAAAACATTATAAGGTTTCCACTCTATACCTAATGGATACCAAAATGAAATTTTTATAAGTTCACTGATGAAACCTACGGGAGGTATCATTTGCACCAGATCAGACCTTAAAGATGCTTTAATGAAACCCCAAAAATACCTACTTTGAAACCTATTTAAAACTTTAAATTTATGTACATACATCAATGTTTTTTTAAGGGTAGTGGCCATCTGCCCTATCTCCAAAGCGGCGTGGTTGCATGGTATCTCTAGGTTATTAACTTGTTGAGAGAGTCGATTTACTTAGCACAGCAGCATTTCCAACAGTCCTGAAATGTAATGTAAGTGCATATTAGAAACAATGTTCCGATAGTAAGACAACTTTCAATATAATTTTGATACTTACTCGCACCTTTTTGTAATGTCTTTACTGGCACTAGATACCCTAGGGCTCTTATCTGGAGATTTACTTGTTAATTGATACCACACTTCATACTATTCATGCTAGGCACATGTGTTTAGCCTCGGAGAGTGATTGGTCTAGGACTTATACTGTGAGTCCAAAAGGTAGATCATATCTGAATAATTGAAGAGAGATTTCTTTAAGTGGTAAAAACTCTAATTTGAACAGAAAATAAGTACAATTTGGTACAGGAGCACGCGCTCTATAGCCTAGGCTATCATAGTTGGGAAACAGA
>JAQGBW010003664.1:0-15692 GCA_034698625.1 Julus scanicus | reverse complement strand
ATGTTGTCTAGTGGCTAGGATACCTGGCTTTCACCCAGGAGGCCCGGGTTCGATTCCCGGCATGGGAAGTTTTTTCTAATTTTTTTTTTTTTTATCTATTCATGACGCAGTTATGTTTCATTTTAATATTAGGCGGTTCCTGAAACCAATTTGTTTCTATAATATGTGCAGGAAATATGAAATTTCCTTTTAATATGTTAAATTCTCTGTTTAAAAATTTCGTTGGTGGTGAAGTGCTGTCATGGTCTCTAGCATTTATAATAATTATTCAAATAATTCTTGTAAACTTGTACACTAATATCACAAATTAAATAAAATTTAATCAAAAAATGTTTTTTTTTTAGAATATTATTTATTTCTTGGACGCCCTGTACAGCCGCCAGGAAGCAGCGCCCCCTGGTACCGAATATCGAAACCGAATTTTTCAGCGACGCGGTTCAAATAAGTTGGTGTTTCTGTACCATGTGGTTGTTCGACTATTTCTTCCGAGTTTAGCGGTTTAAAGGGCTGAAAACTCACGTGTTTTTCCCAGACTTCAACATTCTACAAAATGAAAAGTCTTTGTTTAAGGTAGGTTTATTTATAAATCATTCTCACTTTTTTTATTTTGTTAGTTTTCTAAAAGTAAATTTTCATAAACACGCATATTAACAAACACATGGTTGACAACTTGTACCAACTTTATGTACGATAAACAAGCGTACATATTTTCAGATTTGTAAGTTGTATTGGCTTAAAAATTCATGTCTCAAGGTCTCTAATTAATCCTTCATTTAAATCTTACCAACCATGCATTCCACACATTTAAAGGGACCTTTAATTTAGTAGTTTTGATTATAAATTGCCTCTAGAAATAACCTGCGATCTGTTTATCATTTCTAGTAATGTAAATACAATTTTAATCATATGTAAATCACTATAGTCTAAGGTTTAATCAATGTCCATTAATGTCTTCTTACTATTCATACCTGTCCTTTAATTGTTAATAAGCAGTATTGGATATATCTTCAAATGTAATCTAGTTTCCAGAATCCAAATGAATATATGCTAAGTGTATTCCGGAGTGCATTAAGGGCAGCGAAACACACTAATTGCATAAATAATTTATACATTTCAAAAGCCAGATTCGGATTAAGGTCTCTGAGTTTATATCGAAATCACTAGTTTAGTTTTATCGAGCTTCAGTTGCATGTAATTTTATTTTACTGCAATTAATTTACATGATGCATATGCATATAATCATTAATTTGGTTGCAACTTTTGCCATCAATTATAAGGTTTTAGAAATTTTCTTAAGTTTTATTTTAATTTGCCTTTAATTACAGCTGTTAATGATGCTGTATAATTGCTTCTAATTCATTACAGCAGTTCTAAAATACTGTCCTTAGCTTAAAGAGCTACAAGCTCTAATCCAGTTCCGGTGTGGTGTTGCTAAGGTGCTAATCCATCGGTTAAGCTGTTTTGTCATTTTGTAAGATATACATGGGATTTACGAGCCGAGGAATTTATTGCTAAAACAGTTAATTAAATCCTTGCTGCTATGCATATCAACCAATTAGAGTAATCCTCTTGAATCTCGATTACAGAACCTTAGGCCTTTGATGAGCACGATTAAGGGATTATGGATTTTATTTGATTTAAAACAGAATACACTTATACAAATTACAAATGTTAGGATCTTTTAAGTGGACGGATTGTCATTTAGACAAGCCGTTTGAGAAGTTCTAGGCATAGTTTATTATGTATATGTAATTGCCCATTTTTCAGAATTATTATCTGATAAATGAAGAAAAGGTGCATTGTTTCTAACATGAATTTAAAATTGTTTTCAAACTTAACAATTATCAACGGGGTCAAACTGGTAATTTATTGAAGGTTATCATGGAACACATTGATTGTTTTTTCTTAATAAAATAGTAAAAACAGATGATTTCAGTATTGAAAAGCCAATTTATGCAAAACTACCCCTCGAAAACTCTACTGACCTACGTCAAGTAGCGCTTCTTCAATTGTCCTATTTATTCATAACCTGATTTTTCTTGATATCATAGAGTTTAGTGTGCCGAAATTTTTAAAAAATACTGTTGTATTCATAAAGATGCTTCCATTGTTTTCAGTTATTTTGTTATACATTTCAAGAAATTACTACCAAAATTTCATGAATCTCAAATATTCCACAAGAGGTTTTATAAAGCAATAAAAAATTCCCCTTTGGTTTGGTTATGTAATCAGTTTAGACTTTATATTCATCGTGGAAATATTTTTTACAGAAATTTTATAAAAAGATGTTAACTTTACTCTTTGTTTTGCGTTGAATGAGGTTTTGGCGCTAACAGTTTGGTCCCTGGCTCGCTTAAGTTAAACGTGAAAATACGATTCTTTGAGAAATCTCCTAAAAGTCCATGAATTTTTGATATTTCACAACGTGCCCCAATTTTGTGGCACTGGAATGAGGATTGATTGTGTAATCAGTTTGATACCTTGTATTCCAGTAATTTTAATCAGTGTGCCGCGACAACTTTAGTCCAAGTTTAATGTACTATTATTGAAAAACACTGCTGTAAATTGTAAAATTTTGAAGTGCGTTTGAAAGTATGACTCAAGTAGTTTTTGTATTAGTTAATTGTATTTTCCAACCATGACTGCAATTCTACACAATAACCACTAATAAACACCTTAGGGTTCATGGACTAGTTTTTGCCTGTCGAGGAAATTTTTGTTATTCGTTTAGGTTGTTTGAATTTACGATTACATATACGAATCTTTTTTGAGACATCACGTAACCCTGGAGATCAGATGCTTCAGGTGAGCCTAGGAAACCTAGTTTTCTAAGAGTAAATGAGGATGCACAGGCAGGTCTAAAAATCCACTTGTTTGGAAACCATGTTTGTGATTTTTCATCTGAAGGGAGTATTTTATGCACGCATTGTTTACCATCTTGTTAACTTGTTTTTAGGTAAGATCCCAAATTCTTTGATTGGTGAAAAATAAGTCCTCGCAATGCTTTTAACATGAAATAAGAGAAGGTTTTTGCAATTGGGGGAGTTTGTTGAACGGAAGTTGTCCTAACCTTATTATAAATTGCTTTACATTTACTTGCAAACACAAGAATATAAGGTGCCAAACATGTTTATAAAAATGTGAGTTTGAGCCAAATTTTGATTTTCGAAAAGGATATATTGGACAAGTTATCAAATTTTTGAAGATGATTGCTGTCTGGGTGGAAAAATTATATATGGCCATAAATCCACGTATGTTTGTTTTCAGTTTTTCAATATACATTATATGTGCTACATTTATACTATGATATCCTATTTGGATACAACTTCTTTATATATAGATCAGTTATAGAATCCCAACACATGATTAGAATGTAGTTTGTAATATAGTATATCAAAGATTTCATAAGTTTCAACTACAATTTCTAGAACTGGCGTAATTTTGAAGTTAGCATGCATGAAATTGATAAAAAAAATCAAAAATGAAAATTTGGAGCATAATATCAAACAAATCAACACAATCAAACTGGTGATGATGCTACCACTAGCTCGGAAAACACATTAATATTTGAGGCTTTTTTAGATTTCTCAAGTGGTACTATTTTAGTACGTCTCTGGATGATATCTAATCTTGACAAATGTTCTCCAGATGTTTTTCTCATCTTCGCCATCCAGTTCATTGTCAAAAGAATTTGCTTGTTTTATTTGACAGCTGATGGGTCTTAAATATGACATACTATCTGCTTTTTAATCAAATAAAATGAGTACTTGTAATCGATTTTGTGAAATTGATGTTTTTCTTACAATTTATAATAGAGGTGTGTTTTAGAATTCATAAGATGGGTTCGACTTCACTTTAAAATATCCCCATGGTTTAACATTTAATGGGACCATTTCAATTTGTTGTGACATAAAAATGTGGTGATTTCCAATTTAAAAAAACACGGGAGAAAGTTATTAAATGTATGGTTGCAGCGAATAGAAAGGCTGGCAAAACTTGACTTCTAACGAGGAATTTTTTTAATAAATGTTTCCCGCAGATAATCAAAATTGCCTTTGTTGAGCAATCAAAAACACTTTCTTGGTTTTTTTATTTTGTGTTTTCAGGCTTGTCTGTACTCTGCATGCATGCCCTATAAAAAAACCTGGTTTAGTACCTAGAAAATGAAATTTTCTTCAACACATCACAAATTAGACATTTTCTCGGAAGTTTACCCAAATTGACCCCATTTACCATTCTTTTATTAAAGTCTGGCTCATACAAAAGCATGTTTGAGTTGAGGTCTAGCACTTTTTTTGCTTTCTGCTTCCAGTTAGGTTTTCAACCTCGGTGTGAACCTTTGTGTAAATATTAGTGTACCTTGAATACAAAAATACTGTATCACGAAAATCCTGCAGGCTAGAAATGTTGGCTTAAATGTAGTATATTTTTCCTCATTGGTATTAATCGGTCTGAGATTAATAACTCATTAACCTTAATGCCAAGCTCATGAAAACAAAAATAAAATATTGATGTCTTGTCTTGAGTCATTCAGTAATTTTGATAAGAGTTTCTTAAAGATCAGAGTTGCTTCTGATCAAATATATAATGCACCATCAGCTAAATGGACTCTTCAGTGTTATTTATAGGATGTGATTAGTTATTATTATCTAACAGAAATAGGACTTACAAAAGAATGTGCCCTTGGAAAATTACACAGAGCTTACGAGCATACCCTTGACTACATTATTTGCCTTTGTCATATAATGTCTTGCCATGAAGTAAATTGGTCCTCCGAAACCATAAACATCCGACTTTTGGAATAGCATGTCTTAATATTATGGCAGCAACGTCTTTGTATGATCAATAAAGTCTCAAGAGATAATTTATGCTATAGCCAAGGCTTGTTAAAATGTAGCTTTTAGTATGTAGTTAAAGAAATGCTGGCGGTTATGAAAGGAATTTTTTTATAAAATTAAAATTGCTGACTGGTAAGCAGCTTCCAATCCTTATGATAATTCTTTTGCAGAATTTTATATTTTAGTTTTTTTACTCAAAATGCACTGAATATTATTGAAATCACTGGGCTATTTTTTAAAAATATTATGACTGTTTCAGTTTCTATACAGTAACTAAATACCCTGGTGGAAAAAAATATATTTGAGTATAAATGGGCATATCAGTAATTGGACATGTACATGTGGAGTATACTTATACATGGTATACTTGCCTATACATATCATTATCTGAGTTTTAGTGTCCCAAATTTGAAAATGGTCCCATCAGTCTTGTTTTGATCCTTTCTGACAAGATTCCACAAATATTACAAGTATTCCAAAACAAGATAGAATTCATGGATATTTCTAGAATTTGATAGCTTACTCTATATATGTTTTCTTGGCTGCCATCTTCTTCTGGCATTTGTTTTGCTGCCAAACAGCTTTATTTAAGCTTTATCCTTTTTTATTATAAGAAATAAGTTTATCAACTAAATGCACACTGCACATTTAGTGGCAGATATGATGTCACATTCAATGTCTTTAAGAGGATTTTGTTGCTGTTTTCTATTTTTGTTTTCGCAACAATGCGATTGGTTGTAATCAAGTGTTGTTAAGCGCACAGTATTTGTACAAAGTACGACTGAGTCCGAATTGTACATTTGGTCCTTTCACAATATGTTGCAATGTAAACGATGCAGTATTCATGTTTATATACTATGGGAATCAAAAACCCCATTTCAAATATTAATCTAAATTATCTAAAAATGCAAGGATTCCATCAACGGACATGTCATCCTTTTCAGCATCAATAAGGTTTCAAGGATTTTTGAAGAATCCTAGTTTGGTCCTTCCTGTTGTCTTTCAGTGGCTTCCCTCTGGTCAAACTAGAAAATGCAATATCCAGGGTCCATTTCTAGCTTGTGATCGAAACCTATTGGTGCAATTCATCGATTTTGTTACTGTTCTGTTGATCAAACTATTTTTGGAAAAAGCAACCATAACCAACTGCTGTTGCAAGAAACTAAAAACAATTACGGAACAATAAGATAGAAGGATAGTTGTCCAGTGAGAGGTAAACTTTTACAATTTCAATGGCACGGCTCATTGGTGGTTATTTTGGTTCATCAGGGTCATACTGCATCCCAGAAGATGGCAAGCTTAATGTGGGCTTTGATTGCTCTGTAACGCAGATACACTTAGCAAATGTTTTTACTCTTTGAACTGTTCCCTGGAAACCCGGAAACCGGGTTTTGTAGGAATTAATGAGGATGCCTTATTTAAACCCCGGTTACTTGGAGGTTGTTTGGGAATTAGTATAACGAGAAGCAGAAATAGAGCTCGTGCCATCGTTACCAACATCTTGTTAACTTGTTTTCAGGGATGCAACCTAAATGTTTAGTTTTTAATTTAGATTTAATATTTGAAGAACGTCCGGCAGTGTTGTTATTTGATATATTTGTATTTTAGATTTCTTATATTTATGGGCATATCCATTGCTTAGATTACTTGAAGTCTGTTGTTATGATGCTTCTTAGATACTGATGGATGTTGAACAGTGAAAATAATAATTCATTTGGCTTTTAAAAATGCAGAAGGCTTAATGGATTTATTTCAGAATACATTAACTTATAGTTTCATTCACAGAATTTAGGTTACATGAATTTACATGGCATTATGAATTTCGACTTCTACAGAAATTACAATTAATGATACAAATTATAATTTCTGTTGTATACTCTAATGTTTTGGATTTCTTGAAGGCTAAAAATATGGGTAGATTTTGAACAATTTGTATTTTTTTTTCATAGTAGTTTGTAAATGCTATAGATGTTTTTTTCATAAAAATGCATGGTAGATTTGTAAATCCAGAAGGCTTATTAATTAATGGATTTATTTCAGAATACATCGATTTATAGTTTCATTCACAGAATTTAGGTTACATGAATTTACATGGCATAATAAATTTCGAAATCTATAGAAATTACAATTAATGATACAAATTATAATTTCTGTTGTATGCTCTAATATTTTGTATTTATTGAATGCTAAAAATATGGGTAGATTTTGAACAATTTGTATTTTTTTTCACAGTAGTTTGTAAATGCTATAGATGTTTTTTTCCAGAAAAATGCATGGTAGATTTGTGAAAATAGAGGACTTCTAAAAAAATCCTTAAATAAATACATATTTGAAAATATCTCTGCTGTAATTGGAAATGTCTAAAAATGTAAGATTGCCGGAAATTTGAAAAATTGACAAGTGAAAAATTGACTCTAGTTTACATAAAAATTTCAAATGCAATTACAGATGCGAGTTTGTAAACGAACACTTAAAATACTGTTCAAACAGTTCATTTTACAGTTTGGGCTGTCTGTGTTCAAATAAGAAAACCTTTGTTGTGTGTAGAATTCTTGAACAAGGTATTGATTCGTTTCGCCATATCCCCAGAGATTGGTTTGACAAATCAAAGATTTTTCAATGGTTTACAAATAGTTTTGAAAGGGTTTGGTTGAAAATCAATAATAAGACATGAATTTTTTACTGCTTTGTAACGCTTTCATTTCCTGAAGTCAGTTTCTACTTTCGTCAATATTTATTTTAGCAAGGATACTTTTCGATTGTATGATACAGCAAATTCAAAGTTTTGGGAATTCATTTCCCACATCGAGAAGAAATGCATCATTCCACATTTGCAAATTCAGCTATTGTCACAAAATTTTCTTCGACAATGCACATTGTATTTACCGTAAGTCGTCAATTTGATGATGTTTTAGAAAATCCAAAAAAAATGTTTGTGGGATATTTTAAATAGTAGCCTAAAATACAAAATATAAACGTTATAAAAGTTCAATATGTTGATGAAACTATTACCACTGTATTGCACTGTATTGCGAAACTATTTTAAAGAAGTTTTCGTATCTGAAATTAAAAATATTTCCCTAGTTTTTCATACAACATGTTTAATTCATGTTATCCATCTAGAATGTTGTTTCGGCTCCATTGCTTCACAGAAGCTATTTCTGCATTTTCAACATGCAATTTTTCACAAACACTTCGCAAATTATAAACTTGCGCTACACATCATTTCAAAATGACCTCATTTTCTGTTTTTTATTGGGCTTAAATAGTTTAACTTTCTCAAAGGAACATGTTTGCGTTTCGGTTTAGATCCGTTTTCCGCTCCCAGATGAGTTTTTCCACCCTGGTGTCAGATTCGAGCAGTTTTTCTTAGTATAAATATGCTGTTGGTGGCATGGCATGGCAGTTACCAGAACGATTCTAAAGGAGGCTAATGCCTTTATTCCAAGTGTTTATTTTTCATTTGATTTATTTATTTGGTGCAGAAATATATTCATATTCATGAAGCTTGGGATAATCCTAAAGTTATTTTCGGTACAGTATTTTTGGTGAGGGAAGGAGGACCAGAGTCATTTGAAGTAGTAAAATACATGTTTTTAACATTTGCTTGCTGACACCGGTCTTCCTGATTGGATTTTGGTATTATCGTGGAACATACTGTACTTATGGTGAAGCATACTGCACAGTACATTACACATTTGTAAATGATTGATTTTATACAAAAAGAAATTAGGAAAAAATGTCTAAGTAATCAGACAATGTTAATGCACTTATTCAAATTTTTTAAAATTTCCAGACAAGATCCATCTTTTGTCTCGATCATAATGAAAAATCGATGCAATTTGCAAATTTTTCGAACACAAATCGTTTTTTTATATAAACTGATTCATGTGCTTATTGCATAGTTAATGTGTTTTATACTATATTTAATCAGCACTTAATTCAATATGTCTTCAACAGTAAGATTTTATCAAAATTGAAATGAAAGTAAATGCCAATTCAGATAAATTATTCATGTGTGATAGATTTTAATAACATCTTCAAATGGGATGATAAGCTTAGATTATTTGCTTCAATGCACTGTATTCAGAGTTAAGTCAGGAATGACATCACGTGACTTTTGATAACTTATTCGAATGTGTGTGTGGGTAACCACGTGTCCTGGAATCTCATGGTATTCCTCCAGTATGACATTCCATAGACGCTGTGGATCTATTTGAAAGTATATAGTAAAGTGATTTAGTCATTGTTTTTTCTTCTTCTAATTAAAGTAATATGTTATACTGCTTGTTTATAACTAACTAAAACCGACTTTACCTTACTAATTAGATGTGCTTTGACATTTATCAAGATGTCTAAGGAACCAAATTGTATTGCCTTTGGAAACCAAGTCTTTTTTATAGTTCGCCTGTATTGTTTACAATTTGTCAAATAACTTTTTGGGCCGATAAAATTACCTTCGTAGCCATAAACATGTGGCTCGTGTTTTACTCGTTTTAGTAGATGCTAACAAAAGCCATTCTACATCAATAAAAGGTTATGCGACCATATTGCGTTTTAGCCATGGATTTAGTGGATAAGTTAAATGTTTTTACCAAGCAATTTTTCTTTACAATAGCAGTTGTTTGTTGTTATTCAGAAGATCGTATTTTTCCTGGAAATGTACTACCAAATTATACAGTAGCTCGTATATTGGGTCGATTAAGATGTGTGTTATTATCCAGAATTTAGTATTTTCTTTTCCTGAAAATTTCTTATTTGCTAATGCATTGCTTCTGCAGTCATGTTTTTTGTGTGTGTGTCTGCCTATTATGTCTGTTGTTTTTTAATGCGGAAATGCGTTGTTTCTTCCGCTACTATTCTTGATTCATTATAGACAAAGCTAATTTAGAGATTAGCCTGATTTATAGCAATTTCCTTGCAAGCTATTATACTGAGAGATACTGCAATGATTTAACATTGCTTGTTCAAAGTAAATCAACAAAGTTAATGTTTAGTAGAAAAAGATTTAGTAAACTAGCTTCTTAGTTTATGTATTACAACAAAGTATTGACATCTATAAGATGTTTAGATATTCCAAAAAAGAAGCTTTATTATGACATTTTAAGTTATGAGACTGATGTTAGCATTGTTATGCAGTTGAACCCCTCTTATCCGGCTGTTTGAGAAAGGCACAAAAATGAAATTGGTTTTAAACCTGACTAACATATAATATCTTGTATAAAAGTTTACGATATGTATAGTGTATGATATGTGGTAGCAGGAATTGAAAGTATGCCAGCATAGGCCAAAAAGATCTGTTTTTATGGCTTAATTCAATACATTAAACATTTGGACCTCATAAGGTGGTTGTCAAGCTCAGCCTTGGGTCCACAAGTAATGCTTTCATTATATGGAAACGTGCTTGCATTTCAAAATTAAAATTGACGAGACCATAAAATCTCTTCATTGATGCACCCTGGTACCCTTATATGGCATCTTGCCCCTGTAAAATCGAAGGCATTGCATTCGCTATTTGGGTTATGGCACTTTTGGGCCCAGTTCCAGAACCACGGCGTAATTGGCCCCAAACTCTTCGATGGCAGTTAACTGGATGCAGATGTATTTTTAGGCTGAATGCACTTTCGTTTTCTGCTAATCGAATCGATTGGGACCGATTATGCCACTGATGCCTAATTGAGTAAACAGCCATTTGGTTATTGCAACCTTAAATTGAAGTTCTTGACGTTACTGGAAAACAAATATTTTAACTGTTGTCCATAGTAATTTGGAGAGTTTGTACCCTGCTCATATTGCCATTCCTTTAAAACAACCGTAGTTTGGTAGTGCCATTTATCGAAATTAATTATCTTAAGTCATGGCGCACTTTATACGTGTGTTTTCACAGCAAAATGGCACATAACTTATCAAATTACTTTCTGTCAACGCACATGTAATTGCTGTTTAATTACTTGTACCATGCTTTTGACTTGCCTGTTCCAAGTACACATGTCAAATCAATGATGTCAATATTGCATTAGTTTAGCTTGTAGCCAATATTCTAACCGAATATGAGACCTTGTATATGTCAAATGCACAAACTCTATTAAGTGAATTGGAGTAATTAACGTAAGTACCTACAGTTATGTTCGCAATTAAGATTAAATCTGCATGAACAATGGTTAAAAATTAAAAACTTGTACGATATATGGTAAAAGATGGTCTAGAACATCACTAGGATATAAATAAGTGTCTGTCTACGTGTTTACATTATTTTGTCAAAATTTGTTTTGTCAAATCTTGAAATCTCAACATAAACAATTTTTTTTTCGAAAGAGTAACATGCATCCAGTTTTTAATAGTTCGGGTCATATTATGTTTACAGTTTCCTGTACATATGGATTCAACCAACATGTCTAGAACATGTGAAGAAATATAGCTCATGCACGTATAACAAAACAGGTTTCCTTCTATTCACCTCCCCAATAATGAAAATTGTTTACACGAATAATGAATATTAATTATGGAAACCATACTTCAAATAAATTTCTGCATTGGTTTCATTATTTAATATCGAAACCATTTCTAATATGCAATTCTTGTCGTCGCAATTAACTAATGAAAGTTTCATTTGCAAAAATTAGGCCAATTTCGAGAACATCAAAGGCTATTATAGCTTAATGAAGCCAACGTCATGTTATTGTCAATTTTAATCAACTGTACCGTGAATTTTGTAAAATGGGGTTGGAGGGGGTGGGCATATATAAAAAGTTCGATTACCTCAAATCCTTTTTGAATGTCTTTCAAAGTTACCCTTCATTGGACTATTTAATTGGGTGCGCGAATGCAATTTAGTAGCTTAAACCTCTCTTTTAATCCCTAGCAATCTGGTGCATAGTCATAAAGCTCGGAATCATAAATATCATCCATTATTTATGACATCTTTATTCGTTTAATTTAGAAAAGTATATATGACACCGATTAGTAAACATATATAGTCATCCTCGTGAATTCGGTGCTAAGATTTCAAAGCATTTAAATTGTTCATTGGTTGTCATAGTGGAAAACAACTTAATTGTTTAACAAAAATTCGAAGGACTCACTGCATTAGTTGCCTTGTTATTGATTATATATCACATATGTTTTATAAGGGGATTAATCGATTTTTGTACTATATTTGAAGGCACTATTTACAAGATCAGAATCTTCAAATTGCCAAAGTTTACTATGTATTTCATATTTTTAATGAAAGTCTCGTAGTTACATTGGGGATCTTGATAGTTTGAAAAACTTGCAGGCCCACCTGTCAATAATAAAACTTCACAGACTATGAGCTCAACGACTCTTGTTGTCTGATCTTTTAAATATTCTAAATTACAATATAAAAATGTAATAAAAAATAGCATGAAAAGACCTTAGGAACATCAAAGGATTTTTATATTCATGCAGATAATCTGTTAACATACTTTATTTGAAGAACTAATGTATCATCCATGAAATTCATGAAATTTAGTAAAGTGCAGTGAAATCTACACGAAAAAATATAGATTTAGGGTTTATAACAACATCCACATTATTATTGCACTGGATCGTTTTTACTATAGCAATAACGAGGCCCTAGGGACATGAAATGGCCATTTGATTAAATGATGCTAAGATTCTTATCAGTTTCCATATCAGAATCCCAATCTGAAAATTAATACCAGAATCCCCAGTCTGGAAAACCCTATCATAAAATTCTATTCACTATCTAAATGTTGATTTTCATTCGGCATATATTCCTGGAAATTCTAGAATGCAAGTATATTTGTTTAAGCGTTCTATCGTTTTTACAAAACCATATGTTGAACCATCCCTAAGTGGAAAAGTTTCCTAAGTGTCTGTTAAAACCTCTAAAAACGCTCTGGTTTACCTTGCAGAATTCATAAATATTATAGTACAATGTTTCAGTATTTTAATTAGAACATTCATAATGCTTCATTGCAAATCTTGAAAATAGAAAACATACCTCAGGCTTGATTACATCTTAGTAAGTATTTTTTCGTGTTTCTTTAATTTTATTACGCTTGCAGAAAAAAAGTTTTTGCTTATATGCAGATAGAAGAAAGCATTAATGATGTAAGAGGTTGTTTTCTAAAATCTTAATTAACTGTAGAAGGTCCACTGTTTCCCCCCTAGCTATTCAAGTTAACTTTGCAATTTTCTTTCTTGATTATGCTCATCCAATTTTTTTTTCTTTTTACAATTCCATATTAAGCATTGCACTATTCATCATAAATGTCGCAGGAAATGGCGTTTTTAGAAAATTACTGTTAGGCTTTGTGCATTTGGTAGTGTTTTTCTGACAAATTATTGCCTGAAAACCCATTGCGTTGCTAGTTTGGATTTACAAATTGCAAAAGCTTGACAAGCTTTTGTTTGCTGAAATGATAAAGTTTGGTCTTCGAGTAAATGAAATGTAAATACTCTCATTTTGTGGCAAACTGCCGTTAGATTAACCTCTTATATTGCTACTTTATTTTCAATGATTTAGCATAAAGTTTTAATCGGGTTTTTAATGTACTCACGCAAAGCATTTCACGGTGGGAATGAAAATGGAATTATGCGTGAAATAAACAATGTAAGACAATTTACATCAGACAAAGGTAATATCTTAGTTAATTGGGATCTTTGGAGCGAATGTTTAAAGTATGATTAAGAAGTATGGTGTTCTTAATTTCATTTAACTTTTGTCCATGCGATGAATTAAATCGTGAGTTATCCACAATTTAAATGATGCTTAAAGTCTGTTGTCTTGAAATGAAATAAAATGTTGCTAAACTAAATTTATGAAACATTATGGAAAGTTTCATTAAATATTCTAAATAAACTTTATATACAAATTGTCCCTAATTTTAAAACAATCTCATAAAACAATTAATTCATTTATAAAACTGGTGAAGCTCTGTTATGACTTTATAATGGCTTTTCTGGGAGTAAGAATCGTGTAAGGGCCTTAATGTATGGATTTTATACCTAATCCATAAATTGGACGCACTTGGGTATGTATATAGACACAATTGGCACAATGGTGTATTTTTTGTAAAAGTAATTGAAAAGCCTAATATGGTCCATGTATTTTTATGTATAGTCATTTAAAGAATAAATAGGCGTATGGTTATTCAAAGGATAAATATGGTCCAGGATTACAGTCTATACCGCACAATTTTAATATATAGGATTTCCATCCAATATTCAGTATTCAATGTGCAATGAACTTGTAAGCAAATAAGTTCAATTATGCATCATTTTCCTAATTGGTTCTATAAATTGAACTTCAATTTTGTTTATGCAAAATCCAAAATAGAACATCGTAAAACTTTGTCTAATCAAGTTTACAGTCATTTTGATCCTTTTGTTGCCACCATTGTTCTAATATTGTAATGACTGATATCACTATTTGTACTCTGTGCTGTTTAGTCACGGTAATGTTCATTATTGAGATTTCTGTTAAAAAGGTAATCTTTAATAACACTGTTTTCAGTAAAATGTCATCTTTTTTGCCATTGTTTCATATCAATGGAAATTAAAATTCTTGTAAAAGTACAGTAGTCTGACATGTGCCATGTTACAACGAGTTATTGATGACTTTTAATTTCGTAATTGACCAATGATCTAATTTTGTGGTAGCACAGAAACTCATAAAACAAACAAAAACGATGCGCACCCAATTTAATTGAGTTTGAATTTGACAAGGGAAGTTTACACACCGACACATGTGAATTGTTATGCGATGAATGAAATCTTTCTATAAAATATGAGTAAAAATGAGCCCAAATATTAATAATCAACATCAGGAAAACTGTTATTGGGTCACTGGAAGCGTAGAGTCGATTATCGTCATAGCAGCGACTATATTTATGGCATAGTTCAGGCTTTTTTTCCCCAATGTTCGTAAAGGACAATATAAATTATTAATGTCGCAAAAAAAAAAAAAAAAAAAAAAATAGAAAAAACGTATAGTTAATGTTTAGGTGGTGGCCTTATTTGCTCTAAAAAGTAACATTGCCAATCATCATTTTGCCACTTAAGATTTTTTATTCGATGGGGAAAAAACATTAAGTTGAAATTTCGTTGCCCATGCTTACGGTTTTTTTTTTCTTTCTCTAAGGCGTTGTCTGGCTGTCATTTTATTTTTTGAGGGGAGGGAAACTTTAATAAAAAGTGGCAATAAATTAGGCCACCCACTAGCAACCATGATGCGACATCGAAAGACGCAAAATTGCAAGAGGTTTAGATTGAACTATAAATACTGGAGTATATAAGATAGACCAAAGAAACTTCTTTCTGTTAAGGCTGATTTATAAACACTGCTAATGGTTTACAAATATTTTAAATTGAATCTATTTGTTAGAGAAGTGAGCAAGTGGAGGTGGTAGTATCGAAGGGTCGTTAAGAGGTGGAGCTGGTGGCAGCAAAGGGCACACATGCCTATGAGCATTAGATAAAGTAGTTTAATATGCATATTTGTATGGAAAATTGTGATGGTGCATGTGAAAATGTGAAGGTACATTGTGAAAGTGTTCACTTTCAATGCATTATGAAATAGTGAAATTAGAATGTTGTGTTAAGTGTTAAATCAAAATGTTGTGTTAAGTGTTAAATCAAAATGTTGTGTAAGTTTGAAATTAGTAATTGTGAAATTGCCAAATCTGTAAGTTGTGTAAAACTGAAATAAAAACATTGTGAAAGAGTGAAACATGAACATTGTGAAAGAGTGAAACATGAACATTGTGAAAGAGTGAAACATGGACATTGTGAAAGAGTGAAACATGAACACTGTGAAAGAGTGAAACATGAACACTGTGAAAGAGTGAAACATGAACACTGTGAAAG
>JAQGBW010003663.1:0-15693 GCA_034698625.1 Julus scanicus | reverse complement strand
CTTAAACCTCTCTTGTTTGGCCGTGGCATGTTAACATTCAATAATGCAATGCCAAAATGTAATTGCATCAGCTATTTTAAGCAAGGAATTGCGAAACCCTAACCTTTGCTCCAGAGCAAAGTTTCAGTTTTGGCAATCTCCATAATTATTATGGAATTCTTTCATCATTTGATATTTTCTAGTACATTGTGCTGAGGGGCCACCAGCTAAGACAATTACAACCAAATTTTTGTAAAAAGTATGCAACACAGGACTAGTTTTAGGGGGTGCTCCAGACTTTTGGCCAATGCTGTACCAGCCTTCAATAACCTGTATACATTTTGTCATCCTTAAAGAGCTGCTAGTTTTTTATATACATAACATTTAAAAGCAGTTTGTGCAGTGTGTCCTAATGTTGGGGTACACTGGGACATGGCATGAGATAAAGTGATCTATGCAAAATTAAGATAAATCTTAGAACAAAAACAACACATTAGCTAAAATCAAAGTATGTATTAAATTCAGCATATCAATTTTACATTCTTAGTTAAAGTTGGAAAACGATTAAAATTTGCTGCAAATATGTGGTAGAGCATGTACAGTAATTTCCACCTTGTGCTGTTGGCCGTGGCAGTGTTTCAACAATATCACTGTTGTTAACATACGATTTGTCACAAATTGATTGATAAATGAAATGTACAAAGATGGTTTTCATTTCAGAATACGTAATGTTATGGTGTTGTTTTTGAAATGGTTCTTTCATTGGCAACTGTTCATAATAAATGTTTACCATCAACTACTTTAATTTCAACAGCATCCATATTTTCACTGCTTAATACTTGTCCAAATTTGTGTTTTCTTCTGTGATTGAAAGCCATAAGTGCTGTAAGGGCCCTATGAGACTCAGCTTGCCTCGCTTTTGCAAAACTTATTATCGAAAAACAAATTTAAAATACTTAAATGCTTTTTATTTAAAGGTCAATGATAATGATAAAATTTACCAGTAAAGCCCAAAAACATGTCCTAGTCTAACCCATAATGGTGGTCCACTGTACATACTCGTTACAACCATGCATCTTGATTTGTATTAGGCCTTAAAGCTGGCCACATGGCTAATCAACATAAACTCTAGTTTGGAATTACAGCTCGATATATACACTTGTGAATGGTATATTGCAGAATTACTTATGTTTTATCGTTACACATAGAATATAACTCCAATGTTGAGTTACTTTTCAAGAACAAAAATTTTGCTGCAAATCTTCTCTTGTTCTCACTGTGTCAGATGGCAGCAATTTTGGTTTTATGAAATAGTGCAGAAAGTTTTCTTTGCAAAGTACATGTAATGGAATGCTCCTAAAACCTGAGTTTATGAAAATATTTTACCACTCTGACCCATGTCCCAACCATCTCCAGTCTCCCCTATACGTATTTGACTTAGCATTTATTTTGTAAAATCCATTTGCATTCTTTTGTTTTATAACACCATAATTCGTAAACTTGTATAGACAGTATATGAAACAATATACCATTTTATCACATAAATTGGGGATTCCTCTATTGGTGAAAAAACCTCTCAACCATGCTGGATATATGTTGTTAAATAAAACTTATATACTCCACCAGGAGATTCTGAACATGATGAAATTAGGAAACTTTCGCTGAAAACTTTTTCATTATTAAATAAAATGTGTCTGCAACAATCGTAGTGATCTTAAAAGAATCAGCAAAACTTATCAAATTGAATTTTTTTCATGCCTCTAGGTGGCTGCTAATTAATAAATGCAGATTTGATCCACACAGATTTGCTTGCAAAAGATTCAACCCATTTACATTTTATTTCAATTAGAATCCCAATGGGGATGTACTGGACTACTGATGACTTCCAAATAGTAGTGTCTACTTCTGACAGCGGCGAGGCATGGGTTTTTGCCGCCCGGGGCCGACCAGAAATTTGCTTCCCCCCCCCCCCCTATTTTAAGAAGTCATACGAAAGGGGGCGCTTTGCTGCTGCCCAGGGCCATGGCCACTCCACATCCCCCACGCTATGCCATAGGGTTTTCGCCGTCCCCTTATTTTAATTATTTCCTTGAGTACCGCGACAAGTGGCCACTTCTCGCAGTAATCTGAATACCCACAAAATGAAGCAGCAAATAAGAATAATTTTTACATCAGAAAGCATCATGTTGTCATAAATACCTAAAATCTATAAATTATGAAATATAGTAAAACATTTCAAGTAATTAAAAACATTCATATGTAATAATCAGGCCAGTTTATGAGGGATTGATTGGTGATTGTTACCAAATCACTTATTGATCCTCCAAGAAACATATGCCCAGACGTTGTAGTTACTAATGTGCCCAGAAAAGGAGGGTACAGTTGCCCATGTAAGGAGGGGAGCAGCATCAGTGGTTCGCGCCTGCTGAGTGCTAAGTGCTACAGAAATACACCAAGGAAATCCCCGAAAACATACCCCACTGGGAGGCAACTTCAACCTAGAGTCGAAACGAGGGATACAAGGGATGACTCAGGCAGAGCATTTTCCACCTACGTTGTCTGGCCAGTCGAGCGAGCCTACGCAAATGGAACCATATATGGTCCTGCCGGAGGCACATGGGGCTGAAGTGGGGTGACAGGATAATTCAGTTGCCATCAATAAACATCCACTAATGGGCCTGTCAGCCATAACTCCTGGAGTGAATGGCTGGAAGCACTTAGCACGAGAAAGCATTTCGCCACCACACTTTCCAGCGCAGGCTTGTCATCCTGAGATCCGAGTTTGTGCGACCAAATATGGTCTCAGTGAAAGTAGATGAGAGCCATGTCACGTGGGAGAAGGACCAGAATATAAGGAGGGGCAACACCAGCAACAAAAACAGTTGATCTCCTGGCAGTCGGAGTCGGAACGGCGGCTAAATCTGCAGTTCTGTCGAGTGTGCCTGTGCTAAGTGTGTAACCGTCCCAGGGAGCGGCCAGGAGGCCGGACGCCGAGCCTGTGGGCCTGGAGCCAAGGAAAGGATGGAAAGGCTACTGGGGTTGTCTTTCACAGGATTTAGCAGCAAGGTCAGGTCCTTAAGTGTAACGCCACTTTGCATATAATTAAAGTGTGTTGTTGCAACTTATCCGTTGACTTGGGTGAATACCTTTCTGGGGGAAGTGTTGGGGAATTTGCAGATATGATACCTTAGGGATGCCAACCCAAAACACCTTCAGGGAGCAGACGCGCCAAAGGCAGCCCTTAAACGACAGTTAATGTTTTGACACCGGACTACCCTTTTAAGGTAGGGGGTTAGGGTAACACATTAAGACCCACTTATTGCGAATAAAGTATTTGTTACAGGGTGCCTAGTATTATTAATTTATTTCTGTCACTATTACTTTAAAATATTACATTAAAAATGTACTTTTCGTGCATTTTTCAAGGCAAAATCTTTAGCACAATTATCAATATCAAAATGTATGTCATTTTCAATTGCCAGAATAGCTAAATTTGATAATCTCAATGTGGACACAGTCAATCTCAGATAACTTTTTATTAATTGCAACTGGCATTACTAACGGCAGATGTTAAAAAATACTCAACATTATGACAACATTTGTTAAGCCATCTACAAGTTTTGACTCAATTATGAATTTTAATAAAACCGAGAGGGACAGACTTAATAATTTCTTTTACACGGTCTGGGTCTGTTGTAGCTGCGAACGCTCGTAGACTTGCGCGCTCGAATTGGAACTTTCGAATTTATGTCCCGAGGATCTTGAGTCAGGTTAGGTACTTCAGAGCCTAACATTACTTGAGGTATTAAAAAGGCATATTTTTGTGCTATATTTTGCAGCTGTTGGAATCGATCACGAATTTCAGCAGTTACTGTCTACTGAATTAAACATTGTTCGCCTCAATTCGTTCTCGTAGGATAACTTAACATCTACATTTTTGTCGCCAAAAATATGCTTCTTACTGATTTGTCTTGGGGGTTTTAAAAAAAATTCCGAGCTCTACACATAAACTTTTAGCATATCGTAAAGCGCTGTCCACAAATTCCTTTTGTTTTTTTTCTAATAGTCTGTAAAGCACTTATTTTCTGAGCACACTGATGTATGTTCAGTCCATCTGTTTGCCAATACATCCATACCTCGATATACGGCTGCTCTTTATACAGCCTTATTAATTATGGCACGTGTTCGATACACGTTTTTGCTATACGGCAATTATGCGTGCAGCTTTCTATATGCGCATGCGCACAACAGTCAAACTCCTTGCCGCTGGAACTGTGAAACTGTAAAATCTTTTTTTCATTAACTGAGATGACTAAAAAGTTAATTAAATAAATTAAACAATAGATTAAGAATAAATGAAATTAGAAAGAATTAAAGAAAAATAGACTCGTTGTATTAAACGTTATCAATGATATCCAATGATTAGGGGTGCTGCAGTTCCACGGTGGGTATAGACAAGCTGCCACTGGTTGTTTTTCATTATATGTATACATACACATATTTGCAAATAATTTTTTTTAATTAAAGTTTATTATTAGTACATTGTTATATAATAAAAAGAATAAAATGCTTTATGAACCAAAGAAATATATTATTTTGTAAAAAGATTGGAACGGATCTAATTGAAATGCACGGGTTCCTGAGGTAATAATTGATTCGTTATACGGCATACTTTTTGGAACGTATCAAGGCCGTAAAACGAGGTATGGGTGTACTTTTGAGTATCATTCACTTTACGCAGTATCAGGTGCCAGAAGCCAGAATGGTTTGAGCAAGGAATAAATTCAGCATATGGACTGATTTCCTTTATCTGCTGCTGCACACCTGTATGGCATCCAGCCATCGTGGCAGTGTTGTCGTAAACTTGCCCTCTACAATTCATGATATCAAGCCTGTCAGCCTTAAGTTTGCTTATTATTATGTCAACCAATACCTTCTGCAGTTTTGCTTTTAGTGTCAATGAAATCTATAAAATATTCCTGAACTCTTAACCTCCTGGTATTCAATCATCACATACCGTAATACTTGGTTTGTTTGATCTTAATGGGTAATGTCTGGGGTGCTGTCAAAAATCATGGAGTAATATTTGGTTTTTTGGACACAAGCTAAAATTACTTGGCATACTTTTTTTTTCTAAAATTTCTATCAACTCGTATTGAATTTCAGGTGACAAATAAGTACGAGATATGTTTTGGCCCATTTTTATCCATACTAAATACTCTCTGAGAACAGGATCATACTTTGCCAGTAGTTGCAATAATTCCAAAAAGTTACCTCTGTTAGTACTACTATCATCTTTCCTGTGGCCACGTAACGCCAAAGTTTGTGTTGCCAGAAATTGTATAATATCCAGTATACTTGTCAGAATGTTATGCCATTTTTTCGATTTTTTTTGCTAATATGTCTTGTTCTTTTTTATTGTTTGTCCTTTTCAAAGCCTATTTTCCAACTTTTCCATTTTTAAAAATTTTCATTGTGCTGTGCACTTGATTCATGATTGGCTACCTTGGGATTCAATTTCCATTAATTATTAAATCTGCCTGAAGAGTTAAATTTCGATTTATTTGAGGAGTTGGCGTTTTTAAATAAACGACAACAGAAGCAAAACAATGAAGCTTTCGTAGGAGAATATGCCATCCCAGCTGATTTCAAAAAGTTTGGATAAGCTAAACTATCAATATTGTTTGTTGCATGCACTTCTCTTATTTCTTAAAGCTAAAGCATGCAAAAAATCCTTATAACAAAATAAATCAAGGCTTAACTAAAACAAGTACCAAGCAAAGTATCCGATTTTTTATATAAACTGAGACTATCCAGTAGGCATAAGCTATGTAGCTTCCAATGCCACGTGATACACAGTACTGTAACAGTAGAACCAAATTCTTAATGTCCCATAGACTAACTAGTCTAATTAGTCTAGATTATAAGAGATAATAGAGATACAGACAAAATAGATTTCCATTTCCCTATACTAATTTAGCCAGCCTTTTCAGGATTAAAAATTAGCCGGCCAAAGTAAATATATATAAGTCGGGTCATAGGGCATGTGAAAGACTGAAAGTAAATAGGTATACCGTATACGCCTTCCATAAGCGTAGCAAAGCGGAGGTTTTCCCGGGCCGCCAGAAATTCGCCGCTGGGCCCGCTCCCATATTTTAATGAACTGAAGCATGGAATGCCAGGAAGGATACACATTTGAACCATAGGAATGGAAAAAAAAGTGCCAAAAATTACAACTGAGTCTTAATATGAATGTTTTCAATTTAATATCAAATCCGCCGATGGAAATTTACCGCCCCTAAATATTTTAAGAGGACATACGCAAGGGGGCATATGTCCCCTTAAAATATTTGAAGGGGCAGAGAATTTCCATCGGCGGATTTGATATTAAAGCGGTATGAATGGGGGCACTTGCTGCCGCCCCCTTTCATGTGCGCCCGGGGCCATGGCCCCTGGCCCCCCTCGCTACGCCATTCACACTCGTAAATTTGTTTTTCATGCATTCTGCTCTTGTCATTGGCTGATGCAATGAATACATAATGCAATTAGGAAGTAAATTATTACATCAAGTACAGGTGTGAATAACTAAATATGCAAGCATGAAAGCTTCTTTAAAAGTAAGCAATTATAACAATTTGACATTAAAAGCGAAATGTATGCTCTCAAAGCCGTAAATAACCAAGTGCTTCATTTGCATTACCAAAGATTCTTCGCAATATTTTTTTTATTACTAAAACTAAATTTAGTAGCTATCACCACAACATTAAGCAGATAAACTTTTCTGATACCTGCATGCTTAAGGTCTATAAGGTATATTCTGCAACCAATGCATTTGCAATGCATTTAAAATACATTAGATTAACCGAAAATGCATTTCTAAACATGTATTTAAAAATGCGTTTGGAAATACATTTTGAAATGCATTTCAAAATACATTCAAAATACATTTTGAAGACATTTTGAATACATTTTGATACATTTCATTGTGTCGATATATAGGGGTGTTGTTTTAAAGTAACACGGTAAGGCCCGCCTCTCAAATAAATTGTCGGCCATTTTGAAATGGCATGCAAGATCGTCTCAAGGCACCTCCTGACCAACCTTGAGTCGCGTCTCACATTTGGCTGCCTTGAGCTCGTCTTGGCAAATTTTCTGTGCAGCTGTGGTATATGCATCTGGGACTTTAGACGCAGCTCGGTCCCAAGCTCATGCAATTTGAGCAGCTGTGGTACGGGGGATATTGTTAGCCAAATTGGGGTAACTTATCACAATTTTTGACCACTTAGTTTAATCAGCATTTTTTTGGCCGTATAACAAAGCATTGTGGTCAGTAAATCGAAACAGTGCCATAATTAAAAAAGGCCGTATAGCGAGGTATTGGTGTATTAATGAAAATTATATTAGTTCTATGTATTCTATATGCAATTGATTGGTGGGTTATGTAAACTTTCTGAACTTAACTGAAATTGTAGCAAATCCATCATGGATATATTAATTCCCGATAAGTACTTCTTGGTCTTTTCTTGGCACACCTAAACAATCGTACTGGGCCACCTGCCCAAAATTTTCTCTCATACACCGCGAGTACACCTGACTTAACACTTCATAATCCAGTCTAACCTCATCCCCAAACTTCCCAGCAATATCTAAGAGTGCCTGTATCTCTTTGTAATCTTCTATAATGAGGTTGATATTAATCGAAGGCTTTACTGAATTGATCACAATTTAACAATCCCCCAATAGATGGCACTGAAAATCACTTGCCGACCCCAGTTCAGTTTAGTGTTCACCATTGAAGTTATAATTAAACCGTTTGTACTTAAACTTGTACGGGCATTTGCAAATGTATATTACATAAGGGCAGTTCACCCAGATCTATGATAAAAGAAAAGAAAATTATACTCTGCATATTTGAAACTTTCGAGTTTTTTCGTAATGATTGGAACATGGGAATTTCTTGCTAAAAATCCCATCTACTAATATAAAATAGAATTTTGTTAAATATACAAGGCCACATGGACATTTCCTTTATGTCAAAAAATATACGTACAGATACACAAATTGGAAGTATGAGAATTATGATATATGAACCATTCCAAGGCATTCTGTACATTTTCAAGAAACCCTCACACGAATATTTACCACAATATTTTTCAAAAGAGTCAGAAATTGCCCACGAGGAAATATTTGGTGCTTATATCCACCTTTTTTTGCAAGGCTTAACGGCAAGGACCGGTTACAACAGACGGTCAAACTACACTACAAATACAGCGATTTTAGGATTGAGTCAATCCTCATTGTAATTATCATAGCTTTTCACTGCTTTTAAAGGCAAATGCCAGGATGGCTTCATCTTCAACGAATTTTTCCTTTCCTATCCTTAAAGCATAGGGTGCTTCCACATCGATGTTTAGATTCCCTATATGGTCTTCGATGCCTTTTGGGCACCAAATATTTATTTAATCCACCAATAACCAATCCATACACGTAAACTCTTGTGGCTTATTTTGGATATTGTCTTTATTTGGAAAGTGGAAGTGGCATGCTTTATAAATTGACACGTTTTTGCCAATATACTTTTTTTTTATCAAAGTTGTTATTTTTTAGTTATACTTTTTTAGAAGAAGTAAACCGATATTTTCGCGCCTCGGATTATACGCCTACACTTCCTCGCTTATTTTGTTATACTTGTATGTGTTGAAACCCACACAAAAAGTCGTCAAGGGACATTTTGTTGACGGATTTCAAAGCTATTCGACCGCGTTTGAAAGAATAATTTCCCAAAGCAACGTTCGTATCAGCGAAACCGGGATTCTGCTACTCTTGCTGTGAACTGAATCCGGCTTCGTCATAGATCGCTCACAACAATGAGTGCTGGCCTGGCAACAAATGTGCGGTGTGTATGGATCATGGGAAATCCCCGTTGACTCTGTCCATATGGAAACGTGTTATAAAATAGCCACATTATAGGTTTAATATCTTTAAACTTAAAGAGTTCATTTGAAAAATAATTTAAATAAGATGTGCTTAATGGAGAAAAATGTTAGTTAGAGCTTATGTTATTCTTGCCTTTTTCAGATGCCTACATGGTTTAAAACAATATTACAATACACTATAACAAGGATGATACAGCTCCCCTTAATATATGTATGAGATAAAATATGCAAACACTTGAAAGCAAAATTGCTATATTTTTTTAGAAATTGTGTATTTCGGTTTGATTGCATGGATAATAAACGTTTTCATCTATTATTCAGTAGAACAATGGTCTCCAAATTGGGGGCAGTGCAAAATCGTTCTTGGGGTTGCTTCATGTTCACCAGCTTAAAATTTTAATTAATAAAACGTAATTGAACATAAAAGATACGAGATTATATTATTTATATATGATTTAATGATGCAGCTAAGTTGTCTGTTACATTTCAATAAATAAAGAGGTTCGACTTGAACCCTCATTTCTAGTTTTATTAAAACAGAAAAAAACAGAAAATACAACACAAGTGATATAATGAAGATCAAAACAGAAAACCCGAAGTTAAACTTTAAATAAACGCGGATTTAGAGCACCTAGGTTCTTGCCGAAGCCAAAATCCGGTAGGGGAGACCGGGGCACAGTAAGTCAAAATTTTAGAATTTATTTATTTTTGGGAGAAATATTTAACTTATAGCATTTTAAAGGAATGACACAGTAATACACAATCTTCTATTCTGCTATTATTTTGCTAAGCTTCAGAATCTGTATCATTTTGCCATCCTTTTAGAGCTACTAGTTTTTTTGCTATAAGAAATTGAAGATGCTTGCGCAGACTGTCCCAGTGTGCCCCTATGTAATGGTACACTGGGACATGGTTCAGTGGTCTATGCGAAATTAAAACAAATTTTATTGCACTTAAAATTAACCGTAATTACAGCTAGCAGCTTTCATATTTTCACTGCTTACTTGTCCAAATGTGCTTTTCTTTTGTGATTGTGAACCATATTTACCTTAAAACATTAATTTGAAATATTTAAACTTGGTTTTTATTAAAAGTAATGATTAATGAGAAAATATAAAAATATAACCCAAAAACCTTTATTGTGGTACACTGGGACATGTCCCACGTACTGTACCCCATAATGTTGTGGTCCACTGTACCCCATACAACCAATTTGTTTTGAATTGGGCTTTATAGCTGACTACATGGCTAATTAGCATAAACTTTAGTTAGGAGCTGGAAATATACATAGCATTTCCAGGTAAAAACCATGATAGTTCCTCTAAAATTCGGCCGCGACCGTGCTCCTTCCTCTCTTCACATCTATTATTATAACTACCACACAATTTAAAAAATCCAGAAATAATAATTTAAACTGCCAGGTGGACTGAGTCACACAGCATGTGCCCCTATGTACTTATTGGTTGTTAATGGATTTTTAACGTTGGCCAATTTCTGCAACTAAGGCTAAACACTAAAGCCATGGGATGAGCCTTTCTCACCTACCTGAACTTAAAGGGAAATTCCAGTATAAAATTATTGTGTAGCACAAAGCAAGGCATAATTCCCGACTTTCCCGAGGTTTCAAAAATCCAAGTACGTTTGGGACTGGTGACCCATTGATTCTTGGTATCCAATTCCCCTATCACTGACTATACAATGTACCATGTCATTCTGTTTCAGTTGCCCACAACTCATTACTCCCACCGATTGTCACTGTTTTACCTGTATTGCTCATTATCCATCTGCTGTCCCTACCATTTCCACCTGGTGGGGAATACACAATAATGCAAAAGAAGACCTTTAAAACTTAATTTAACAAAAAATTCAAAAAGTGAAAAATACCATCATTAGTGGGTGTCCATAATAGCCACCTCCTCCCTCCCCCTGTCCACTTGGTGTCTACATGCCAGCAGACCCACCCCCCTTTGAGTACGTCTTTTTTGAATGGCCTCTAATGCAGAGTAAATGAGGTCGTGGATGCGTGAGTAAAGCCTCGCAAAATTGGTTGCACTTTCAGCTAGTACTCTTAAAATATTTCGTGATGAGTAGTTTTTCAAATCGAATTAATTATAAGTGTCGTAGTTATCTTGGAAGAAATTCATTTGGATCCCGAATTCCCGATTATGATTCTACTTGTTAGAACATATCTCAGTTATAGGATGGTTTATGCGTTATTGAATTGCCAGTTATATCTGACAACTGTTTTGACAAGGATATTCACAAGTGACCTTATATAGGGAAGATCGGGGCACATCGGGACACGGGGCATAGTGATACAACGCGTTTATAAAATCAGGTTTTATCAGCAACCCAATGCTTTTGATTTTCAAATACGCTGTCTGCAGTACCCTTTCATTAACCAAAAAATTTAACCAAAAGATTTAAGGTTAACGTTTTTGTTCCCGAAAAGTAATTATTCCACTCACAATTTGATTTTTATTCTAGGTGTAATTATAAAATATAAGTAATGCTGCAATATACTACCATTGAGAAGTGTATACATTAAGCCCAAATTTGAAACTAAGTTTATGTTAATTAGCCATGTGGTTAGCTGTAAGGCCCAATTCAAATCAAATTGGTTATACGGGTTACAGTGGACCACAACATTATGGGGATACAGTGGGACGCGTCCCAGCATACCCAAAACAGTGTTTTTGTGTAATATATTTTTATATTTTTTCATTAATCATGTCTTTAATTAAAAATCAAGTTTAAATATTTCAAATTTATGTTTAAACTTAAAAATGGTTCACTATCATAGAAGATAACCACATTTGCACGAGTGTGCAGTGAAAATATGAAAGCTGCTGTAATTACGGTTAGCAATTTTAATCGTTCTGAAATTTAAACTTGGAATTTTTAAATTGACATGCTGAATTAAAAACAACTAGTCGGTAACCCGGGAAAATCACAGGAACTAATAATACTTTGTATGTATATGCATGGAAAAATATTGTAAAATCTAAACATGTTCAAGTAGCAAATGTTAATAAGAAAATATGTGAATTAAACGAAAAGAGTAAAGGCTGTTCCATTAGCACAACAGCAAGTTGTTGGATTAAAACAATAGAATTCATCCAATTATTGCGTCATCAACACAACTGCATGCGCATTTTCTCTTCGCACAAAAGCAGTCTCTGCAGTTACGACTATGCACACGCAGTAGGTGTTTTGAGTATCGGTGAAATTCCTCTCTAATGACCCCTCTAATCTAATCAACCCCTCTAAAGTAACAAACTTTTAAAGTAATAAACCTCTCTAATCTAATACCCCAGTAATCTAATTACCCCTCTAATCTAATTAACCCCTCTAATTTAATAACCCCCTCTAATCACATTCCCTAACCATAACTCCCTTTTCTAATGCTTGAATTCCAAGTAGTACGGGTGGCTGAGTGGGTAAAAGTGTTAAGCTGGTATTTGCAAGTTTCCAGGTTTACTTTCCTCTGTAAACGATTTTTTAAAAATATATATTCCGCAGAAATTATGCAGAATAATAGATTCTGCAGAAATGACTAGCAGAATTAGACACCATAATTCTTAAGCATACTTTTCTGCAGAGTTTTAGGACGCTGAATTCTGAGTCATTTTTTGCATGGTACACTATTGTAATATAGATAATCTGTGGCGTCACAGTCACGTGCATTTTTATGAAGATGCATGTTCTGGTTTTGATCTCGTGCCCATGCTGTTCTAAATCTTGTGCAAATGCAGTTCTTTATCTCGTTCTTTTTTGTAATTCCATCGTACTTGTTTTGGAATGTTTTTGGCAATTGGAATGCTTACGTAGTTCAGTTTCTTTTAACTTCTTGATGTTTAAAGTAAATAGTTCACATGTAACTCATCATTGAATTCAGATTATTTGGAAGTAATTTCAACATCCAAAATTGGTGACCTGGTCGTGAAAGAACTGCATGTGCACGAGATCAAAACCAGCATGTGCATCTTTATAAAAATACACTTGACTGTGACACGTTCTGATTATCGTGAATACTACCCTCCACGTTTTCATTAAACACTGGGGGAGAGTAGTGTGGGCAAGGTCTGGGGGATATTGGGGATAGATCCCCCCGAAATCCGATAAATTTTACAAATTTTAACCCAAATCAACCAATTTGTCGCAATTGTTGGACCATATATCCCCCCTTCCCCCGAAATGTGATCACATAAACGGTCTTGAGTGTGACGTTCAGTGGCGCCGGAACCGGTATGGCACCTGCCATACCAACTTTTTTACCGGTATGGCAGGTATGGGCAGCTACCATACCAACGTTTTTACAAATTATTAGTCCAAAATATTTTTTGTTTGTATTTATGTTCTCAAGAAATTTTTTTAAATGATTGAAATCTGTAATGTAAAGCAAAAACTTCAAAACGAGTTTAGTTTTTTTATCATCAGTGTGGTCTTAAGGATACTGAAAACATACCTGAGAAGTTCGATGAAACAAAAGAGACTAACTCATACCGCGATTCTACATGTACACTCCGAACTAACCTCTACGCTTGACTTAGATGTTGTCTTAAAAGAATTTATAACAAAAACTGCAGAGAGCAAGTCGACTTTTGGTCAACTGTAATCAGACTGTAACTGGATTTGCTTGTATATTGATAAATCCTTAGTTTATTACAAGATGATAGACAGCAAAGTATCATAGGAAATTTTTTTTTTGTCAACTGATTTCTGCCATACCTCCTAAATGTAAGTTCTGGCGCGACTGGTGACCTTACAGTCACATGCATTTTTTTTAAAGATGCACGTGTTGATTTTGATCTCGTGCACGTACATGCAGCTCTTTATTTTGTTCTTTTTTGAAATTCCATTGTTCTTGTTTTGGAATGTTTTTTGTAATTGGAATGCTTTTCTAGTTCAGTTTCTCTTAACGTCTTCATGTTTAAAATAAGTAGTTCACACGTAACTTCGCTGAATTCAGTTGATTTTGAAGTTATTGCAACATCAAAAAATCTAATATTAATTAAGACAGCTTAAATGTTTAATCACACAATGGGTTACCAAGGTGCGCGAAACATGACGAAATGCGGACAGCTGCCTATGTTTTCCTCAATGGTCCCTGCATCATATTTAAAACTTGCCAAACCTTCGTGACTTCAACAAACAAACCGAAAATTAGCCAAACTCCCCAGACCAGACTCATACACACGGACGCCATTGTTATAGAATGATATTAATACAGTTTCGCTGATGCGAAATTGAAAATAACAGCCGCCATATTGCTACTCTTACTTACATAGAAAACCCATGGCGCTAATGGGGATTAAGCTTTAAGTGACTTAGTAGTATGCCACTACTAATTTTTTCGAAATTTATCATTTCACATGCCGGAATACGACGCCAAATTGAGCATTTGTCTATGTGAGACGTCTAGTTTGTCCAGAAAAAAGAGATCTGCTACGCTATTATATAGTAGCCAATGTGGTGTTCTTCTAAAATATGTCTCAATTTCGAGTGGACCACAGTACCTCATGCCCCTATACAGGGGCACACTGGGGCAGTCTGCACAACCAACTTTAATTTCTTATAGCAAAAAAACTATAGTATACTATAGTTTTTTTGCTATAGCAATAAAACGATGAAAAAATGTATGCAGATACTGAAGGCTTGTTTATTACTGTATTATTCTTTTAAAATGCTACAAGTTAAATAGTTTTCTAAAAAAATAAATAATAGAATTTTGTCCCACTGTGCCCCAGTCTCCCCTAATTGCTGCATTAATGACGAGCTTTCCAATGGTTGGGCTATCATAGTTGTCCAAAATTGGGATAACTTGATTATTTTAATATCAGGGTTTTATCGGAAAATGATCACATTGTTTGCATGGCTGGGATATCGTACAACTTTTTCAAATTTGGAGTTATTATGAGAAGCTACATATACGTACTATATACATGTGCTCCGTGCATGCGTGTTCATGAACTGAAGCATCGTTCGTGAAGCGAAACAGCATGTGGTGTTCGCAGACCGATTTGTTCGTAAACCGAGGTTCGAATCGACTGTAGCTGTTTTGTTTGTGCGTTAGTTGATATACAGTAGACAAAAAAAGTATGAAAACATCATGATTTGGTGGCGAAATCAACGGCCCTGGAACTTACATTTAGGAGATATGGCAGAAATCAGCTGACCAACAAAAAAACCAAAAAAAAATCAAATTACCTAATACTTTGCTGTCTAGCATCTTGTATAATACACTAAGGACTATGGATTTATCAATTTACAAGCAAACATTCATGTTTTAGGAACATTAGAGATTTCAATCATTTAAAAAAAATTGCTTAAAAACATACAAAACCACATAAAACATTTTGGACTAATAATTTGTAAAAAAAAGTTGGTATGGCAGCTGCCCATACCTGCCATACCAGTAAAAAAGTTGGAATGGCAGCTGCCATACCGGTTCCGGCGCCACTGGGCGAAAATACCTTATTGAGACAAATTCATAATTGAAGGAAACCAAATTTACAGGGTATTGCCTCAGCCCGTGTACAGTAGAACCTGCCAGTAGAATCAACCTGTCTAAATGCATATACAACCCCCCGCCAAAAGTATTATACCACTATTAGAAAAAAGTAGAAACCTGAAAACACTTTGCAATCACAAATAATACTGGCATAATAGGCGTTTTATTCAGTAACTAATGACATATGAAGGGTCAAAGTTTGCATGCTAAATGAACAGGAGCTCTTCATCTGTTCCATAAAATATAAAATAAATACTTTGCAAA
>JAQGBW010003662.1:0-15700 GCA_034698625.1 Julus scanicus | reverse complement strand
GGGGAAGGGGGTGTCACAAGAAAATACCCACAATGGAGAGGGGGTGGCAAGAAAATATCCGCAATGGGGGAAGGGGGTGACATGAAAATTGCCAGAATGAAGAGGTGGTGGCAAGAAAATATCCACAACGGTGTCGACATGAAAATTAATTGCCACAATGGAGAGGTTATTGCGACGATCTTAACCTAATTCAGTCGCACTTTTATCGCGGGTGGAAAAACGAAAATCACTTTTGTTAAAATGGGTGAATGAAGTGATTCCTAGATGCCATATTGGTGTAAATATCAAACATATTCATGTAAAACTTTATGAGGCAAAGCTTATCGACAACCAGACACGAGCAGTGGAATTTGGGACTGAACCTTAATTCCTAAAAAATAGCCTAAGTCACGGAATGGATTTCCTTTTTATAGTTGAAACATTTTCAGAAAAAAAAACAGCTGAAATTCCTTATGGCCTGACGAAAATTGACTATATGGAGTACTTGCACATTTCTCTAAATTCAGTATAATTTATTGGTTGAAATCCATTCCGTGACTTGGTCCATAAATGCGTGATTTTAGCTTAAAATGAATATTGTGCTTCATATTCAAAAGACGAATATAAAACTTAAAACTACCAGAACTGTGTGCCGTGGTAGTTTTCGAGTAATTAATACAAAACATTCCAATATAAATTATGTACATGGTTCGAACATTAACTACATTGAAATCCATGATCAACCATGTCCATACATTACCATCATATTTCTGAAATTTGATTTGTTTTTCAGCCCTTTTTCAGGGCATCCAAAAATTGCCTAAGCCGACGATATTTCACGTCGTCCAGGCGAGGTATTGGGAAAAAGTTTTCAAAAAGCAATAATGACGCCTCGGTTAAACCTCATTGGCTACCATAATGCCTCTGCACAAAGACAACCACACTCTACTCAGTCAACGGAGGTGATTGAGGGCTGTGGGTCACCGTCTTGTGGGTACGCTACACGAAAAACGCTAATATTAAATATATTCGTAGCAAAATTGTCATTATATTTTATATTAATGGACGCAAAAGGATATTTAGGCAATTAACAATTAAACAAATCACACCAGAATGAAGTAAATATTAGCAATTGTGTAACTTTGATGTAAACCATGTAAACATTAAAGAAAGAGTACGGAGCTCTCAGAGGGTCACCAAGGAAGCGCCACCTGGTGAATGCTAGTTGCATTAAAAGGAAGATATATGGCCAAAATGTGTATTTTTTTGAATAAGATTTTAGCGAAACTTAATGTTTATGGATTAAACTTGACAATGCTTCATTTTCTCATACAGTAGAACCTGTCTAAACGCATCCTGTGTAAATGAATAACCTCTCTAAATGCATAAAATGTTCTGGGATCGACTTGGGACCTGTGTATATAAATGAACCTGTCGAAAAGCATATTTTTCACCAGTCCCAAGCATATGCATTTATGGATTTTTATACATTATTTTTATTATGGAAGCATATGTAGATTTTTTAAATAAGATTTTGGCAAAAATTGCACCATGATCAGTCTGGCCATAAATTGAAAACACGCATTTCTGTAGTATTTTAGTACGTATCGAGAAAAGCGGGGAATCTCGTGGATACGCTACGTGGGGAAAAAGCTCAAGCTACACTGCTAAAGATATGGAATATGAATTTGAAAAATGTTGAACTTACCGACACAATTTGGCTTCAAGGGGCTCACGTAGCGTTCAACTTTATATCCATCGTTGCATTTGCATTTATATTTGTTGGCATTCTCTCCAGCGCTGCATTTGGCAAGCGGACCGCACAAGAAGTCCGAGATAGAATCATCCATATCGCAAACATTATCGATTTCTATAAAAATGTTGAGGAAAAGTTTTCGGTGAAACTTGTTCTAAGAAACAAATGCCGTCAAACAAATTTTAAAAAACACAAACCGGTGTAATTAATTTTTGATCTTCGGACGATGATGTTTCCTGGTAAAATGCAAGCGTCTTCGTAGACCATGTTCGGATAAGTCGAACAAATAGCGAACAGAAGTTCACCGAAATATGGCAGTTCCTCCGCGAACAATACGTACAAACTCAGTCGAGCAGTTGGAGCTCTACAAATTTATACAAATTTAATTTGTAAACTGTAATGCAAATTAATTCTTAAAAACTAACAAACAAATTTCATAAAAACTTACATCGGATCGATCGAAAACGATATCGCTTCGAGATTTAACAAGGTGCAGTTGACGATGTTGGAAAAAAACTAAAGATACAAAGTTTTACTTTTATTTATTATCAGCAGAAGTTGATTATATGTTAATCGCAAACTTAACATTAGGTAACGGGTTTGGTCTTAAGTTACGCGTAAAATTAACATAGCCTGAAGTAAGGCCCAGAAGCCTTTAAGACATTTTTAAAACAAAGAAAGGCTAAAACTAGGGACATTATAAATGTGGTCAATAACACTTACATCTTCACCAAAATCTTCTTCCATCTGTCGCAATAGGGCATAATCGCTGTTGTCGTACCAGCCAAGCAACACCAGGGATAAACGGTATATAAAGACGCTTGCCGCTACAATCATGCAATATTATGTATTTAGTAAAATCTTCACTTTACCATTTGTGAATATCTCAGGATATATATTATACCTGGAAAAACACAATAATTTTGATTTTCAGAGGGTCCATAGATGGGATAATGCGGTAAGCCGCAATAGCACTCGAAATCTCCATCGTCTTTGGGACGACATCTTTTTCCTTGTCTCTCGCAACTGTTTCTTACACCAGGGAAACCACATGGATCTTTTCCTAAAAAATTAAGTAAAAAGTCAATGTTTTTCAATTATTTTCAACATACGGCACACAAAATAGAACTAAAAGTTTGACAGCGCACCGAAGAGAACCAAAAGTATCACCGCAAACATTTAAGTTTTTCATTGCAACCGATAGATATCATTAGAAATCTTTAATTAATTTAATGCAAAATTTTGTATGTGATTTGTTAATCTGTTTAATGTTACTAGACATCTTACCGTGACATGTTCCGTTGATATTCAGCGAACCATTCTTGCATTCGCGAGTGCGATTTCCACGCAAACTGCTATTACGAGTTTCACAAATGGGTGATTTTGAAACACACTCGTATGAAGAATTCCAGACTGAAATCAAACATAATGAGTTTGTAGCATCAAAAATTAAATGTTAAACTTAAAAAATCAGATTCATAACTAACTGGTGCATGATCCGTTTCCATCCAGAGAATAGCCGAAGAAGCAATGGCACGTTTCATTCATACATATGCCGTGCGAACAGTTAGCGTCACACCGAATAAATGTAGAAGAATTGTCTACATATGATATAAGCAAAAACACAATCAAAATACAAAAATCATTGATAAGAAGTTTAAGCAAAATGGCAGATAATGATTTTTACCAAACACACATGAGGAGTTGTCATCTTCGAGGATGAAACCCGGAAGACATGAACATTCGGTACCGTTGGTGGTATCGATGCATCCATGGTCACACTGCTGGGCTGGGCAACTAACATTAGCTTTATTTTAAAAGTAAAAAAGAATGTTCTTAGAAAATGTTATTTACACTGATATCCAGCTAAGTCGATGAATGGTCAGAGCCGGACCAGTCATGATGAACCATATGTCCAGTCCCTTCAGATAGCTTTAAGGCAATAGCTAAATAATCCTGAAATTTCTCAACCAAATTTAAAAAAATATACAAGAAAACTTCTGTCCAAAATTTCAAGAAATATACAAAAAAACTCCTGTCGAAAATTGTATCATCATGGATAACACCAGGGACCAAACCGATGTCAACAACACTCACAGTCAAACAAAAACAGAAATAAAAATAAAAATTGTTTAAAATAGCTTTATAATTCAGCAATCCACTCAAATAGTACATTTTTAAAATTAAATTATTATTTGAATTTTTGCACTCACAACTTGTTGATCCCATGCTGTCACCTGCTGGCAGCGTGTACAAAATAACGGACATTTTTCAAACTTGTATATTAATTTTTTTTAAATCTACCATTTCAAAGTGAAAAAACAACAATATGATGCACTTGCTGATCCATCAAGCCAACCCAAACAATTCTCACCCCCACCCAAACCTCCTTCATTCAACTGTGAGTATCTTTGCAAGTCTGACCCATTGAAAAGAATAGGGTTGTGATTCCTCTTAAGGTACAGAGAGCAAGAGGAATCAACAATCTTAATCCATTGTCAATACAGAGGCTATTGTGTGTCAGTAGCAAATATTCTAACCAGTTCTAGCAATAAAGGGATCCTTTGTATCAGGTGACGTCATCTCTTTGAAGGTCCAACAACTGGAAAAGTCACCCACTTAGGAAATTTCACTTATCTGTAAAAATTTACACCTAACTCGACAAGGGATCGAATCCAGCACCTTAGGATCAAGAGGCAAGCGCGTAAGGAGCCGTTCAAAAACCACGTGGTCGTTTTTCTAGTTATTTTACACCCCCCTCCCTTGTGGTCATGTTGGCCTTTTCTTACCTCCCCCCCGACCACGTGGTCATCAGCCCTCCACTCGCACCTACCCATTTTTTATCCAGAGTTTGCGAGCAGTCAGAAAAAATTAAATGGATTTACAACCGGACACGCCCCTTCCTCCGTAGACTTATAATATGGGAGGCCATCGCTTACCAGAGAGCGGTAATAATGGGAGGACACCTTAAATAAACCAAGCACATGAGGGTGCGCCTGATTACCACCAAAAAAGACCATATGGTATTTTTATGTACCCCCATGTGGTCATTGGTGGTCTTTTATGTACCCCCATCCCCCCCTAAAGCAACCACGTGGTTTTTGAACGGCCCCTAACCAGCACGATCGCTGACATCGGCAAGAAGAAAACTTCTTCAAAATAATCTTGTCATGGAGTCAAGGGACCAAACTTACTTTCCCAAAATGTTGATGTCATGATCAACTTGTTCGCTTACCATTGCATACGGTTGTTTCAGATCCGTTGGAGCACAAACAACTGGAATTATGTTCGCTAAAGCCAGTCGTACAATTGCTAAGGTTGCATAAACTGGTGTCATTACAGGCCACAAAAGCTTAAAAATGGAGACAACAATTATTTGTAATGCAGGAAGATACAACAAGCATTTTGTCTTCATCGGCATTGAAGAATCAAATGTTTTAACACTTACGGACACATTGCGGATGAGGAGTTTGGATGCTGATGTATCCATCGGGACAAGTATACGCGGCATACGTGCAATGTTCGGTGCAATTTGGGATCACAGATTCCAGATCAATGCTGAGAGATTCATTTAAACCCAGAGAGTTATTCCAACAGAAGTAATCACAACTAGCATTAACTCCATCTAGGAAATTGAAAACATTAATAGTTTGAATAAAACAAATAATGCATTATTTGGATTTACACTAAATGCAATGGGAAAAATTGATTCGGACCACGAACAGGATCAAGGAACGGATTAAGTTCGTAAACCGAGGTTCCGAGTCTATGTTGTTGTTGGTGGTGGTTCTGGTGGTGGTGGGAGTTTAAGGGCCCAAAGGCAACTAAAGATAAACAGGGCCCAACTATTTACAGGTTGAACCAGAAAAGGAGATAATGGATCAACCGGTGGAGACAATGATTGCATATTGAAAAAAGAGGCAAGACAGAGAGGACCATGGACAGGCTGGGCAACACATTACAGGCACCCAGCTGAGTTTGCACATGGACAGTGAAGGACAAACGAATAAGGGAAAAGTGATCAGGTGGTGGCATGATGATGTTGACAGAGGTTAGAGTGCAGACAAAAGGCGACAAAGGGTGAGGTAGTTGAGAGTGCAAAAGAAGGGGACAGATCGGTTCTCTCCCAATATGTGGGAGAGCTGCAACGGCCCAGAACTGGCAGTGCGGTTCTGAGTCTATAGTACAACAAATCTTGCCCAGCGCACATGACCTACAATTATTTTGTTTAAAGTGGTAAAGAGGACTGAATGGTCATTTAGGTCCTTCAAATGCCTCAGGGTAACAGATGTTGTACCAAATAAGCATATTGGAGAAAAAATCTAGGTAACACAAAGGTGTAACATAGAACCTTCACACTTCACACTCAAGTGTGAAGAGTGAAGTGTGTCTAAAGTATAAGCTAGGATAAACTAGAATAAGCTATGATTAGCTTGGTTATGTTATGTTAGGTTAACTGATTCCACTTATAGAAGTCTTAGGATATGTTAAGTTAGGTAAAGGCTAAACTTGAATATGCTAATTTAGCATAATTTAGGTTAACATGGGTAGGTAAGTTGTTTAGCTAAGATAGTTTAGGCTAGGTTAGCTTAACTAAGGTTAGTTTATGCTAGAGTAGGCTATATTAGTTTCACTTAGAGAAGTCTTAGGATATGTTAAGTTAGGTTAAGTTATGTAAGCAAAGCTAAGCTAAACTTAGATAGGCTAAGTTAGTAATGTTTAGATTAACATGAGTTTGGTAAGTTGTTTAAGCTAAAATAGTTTAGGCTAGGTTAGCTTAACTAAGGTTAGTTTATGCTAGAGTTGCTAGGCTATGCTAGTTTCACTTAGAGAAGTCTTAGGATATGTTAAGTTAGTTTAAGTTAGGTAAGTTAAGCTAAGCTAAACTAAACTTGGATAGGCTAAGTTAGAATAGTTTAGATTAACATGAGTAAGGCAAGTTGTTGAAGGTAAAATAGTTTAGAATAGTTTATCTTAACTAAAGTTAGAATATGCTAGGATTTGTAATGTACCTTTAGCTTAGGTAAGTTAAATTAGGTTAAGTTAAACTTGGTTTGGCTAGGTTAGTATAGTTTAGGAAAGTCTAGGAAAGGCTAACTAGGCTAACTTGCATGGGTAATGTTGTTGTTTAGGTTAGGATAATTTAGTTTATGTTAAGTTATGTTAATTTAGTTAAGGTTAGGTTAAGCAAATTAATTTTAGTCTAGCCTATAATAAACTTGTTACCAAACCTAACTAGGTCAGGCCAGATTAGTTGTGAGATTTTCAAAATGCCTATTTTTCCTAGAACTAAAAACTATAAGAACTTAACAAGATTATTAAAGTTTTGTGGAAAGTTTAGATTTAAAAGTCACCTATTTTTGTGATCAACAAACTAATCTTAATTAATCTTAATTAATCTTACCACGATTATGTCCATATTGATGCACAGCACACATACAAACGAAAATGTTCGCAAAGCACATCACAACTAATAATCCAAAAACTTTTTTGTAGCACCAAGATTCCACCATTTTCATCAATGTCCAAAATCTCAAATTTTCGATCATACAATTTTAGGTAAACTCTCAAACTTAAAAACAGTTCACTTCGCTAAGGTCTTAAACAGCTAAAGACCGAAAAAATTCAAAACATTTTGATTAAGATGACGAACTTTTACGACCATTGCCAAAAAATCCACAGGAAAATAAACGATTTGTGTTAGTTGTGTAACATTTGAAAAATACTTATTAATATACAGAACGTGGAAATGAATATTTTTATCACATTATAATTGCCAAATTTATCACATTATTATCATAATAAAACGTTTGCGTAACATTTTTTGGCTTTCGAAGAGGCTGACCTTTTTCAAGCACGGCACACTAAACTATAGGACTAAAATTGTCGCGGCTTTTTTTTTTTTTTTTTTTTGATTGCAATATATCAAAAATTATACAGACAAAGTTTTTTAATTACTTTTGAATTGCCTAAGAATGCAATGAAAGTTAAGGCGCGTTTCCACTTGAGATTAACTCTCGAGAGTTACTCTCGATAGCTACTCTCAGATGGTTGTCCATTTGAGAGTTGCGTTATCGCGAGAACATCTCGTCAAAAATGCTCTCAAAATCGTGTTCACTTTGCCAATCGCAGAGAGTATATTAAAGATGGATTGGCTATATTTTTGACCTAGCTCTCGATAGCTGCTCTCAAAATTCGTATTTTGGGGGCTAATTTTTTAGAGATGAGGCCTTTCAAAAATGCTCTCAAAATCGTGTTCACTTTGCCAATCGCGGAGAGTATATATATTAAAGATGGATTAGCTAAATTTTTGACCTAGCTCTCGATAGCTGCTCTCAAAATTCGTATTTTGGGAGCTAATTTTTGAGAGACGATTTGAGAGATGGTGCCTCTCAAAAATGCTCTAGAAAATCGCGTTCACTTAGCCAATCGCAGAGAGTAGATTAAAAATGGCTTCTTAATGTAGAAATAAGCTACATTTTTCGACCTATAGCTCTCGATAGCTGCTCTCAAAATTCGTATTTTGTGAAATTAGGAGCTAATTTTTGAGAGACGATTTAAAATAAAGTGCCTCTCAAAAATGCTCTCAAAACCCGTGACTAATTTGCCAATCGCGGAGAGTTTATTAAAGATGGCTTTGTAGAAATAAGCTACATTTTCCACTAGCTCTCGATAGCTACTCTCAATTGAAATTCGAACATGGTTCGTATTTTGCGAGCTGCTATCAGAGAGGTAAGGGAATTTGATAAATTGCCTCGCCGCCCTCTTGTGAGTTACTCACGGCTACTCTCAAATGATTGTCCACCTGAGAGGTGTGTCCATTGGCAAGAAATGCTATCGAGAGTTTCTCTCAAGTGTAAATGTACCTTTATGGTACTACAAATTTCAAAATGCCGAGCTCTCCGTCTCAACATCTTCTCCAAAATTTCACCACAAAACTTTGAACCGGATATTGAGAATCCGGCGAGTAAACGAGTGTGACCTAAAATCTGTCAGGAATTACGTTTACCATCGGCAATTTTTTATTTCAAATTAAAATCTGGCCATGTACAGCCGAAAATCCATGAATAATTCAAAACTCGCGAGTATCAAAACCCACTTTGTGACTAACTTAAGTTAGTCATTAATTATGGCAAGCAATGTCGACATCAGCCGGGGAAAACAATTTAGCTCTCAACTTTACACAGTTTTCAAACTAATTTTTGATTCAACAAAAAACTAAAACTTTAATAAAAAAAACCTTTTTGTAATAATATTTTATAACAAATTAACCTCGTTTTGAAATCTAATGATTGTACTCAAACTTCTGAAATTGTTGAAATTCAAGCTTGCGAAACTTCGATGGCAATCAACTTTCCAAAACTGGCAAACTCAAGATTCACAAACTTTAACAAAACTGAAGCTTCCGAAACTTCAGAAACTTTGAAACCTCTTAATCTTCAACAATTTTGAAGCCTCCCAAGCTTCAGATACTGTGATGGCACTCTAAAGCTTCATAACTCAATTAAAGCTTCAGAATTAAACTTTGATGGCTAGCTCTCAAGCTTCCGAAATTTTGATGGCTCTCAAGCTTCAGAAACTTTGATGACTCAAGCTTCAGAAGTTTTGATGGCTATCAAGCTTCAGAAACTGTAATAACTCAAGTTTCAGAAACTCTAGTGGCTCACAAGCTTTAGAAACTTTGATGACTCAAGCTTCAAAAACTTTGATGACTCAAGCTTCAGAAGTTTTAATAACTCTCAAGCTTTAGAAACTGAAAAAACTCTCAAGCTTCAGAAACTTTAGTGGCTCACAAGCTTCAGAAACTTTAGTGGCTCACAAGCTTCAGAAACTCTAAAGCCTCTCAAGCTTCAGAGACTGGTGGCTCTCTAAAGTTTCATAACTCTCAATTAAAGCTTCAGAAGTTTGATAGCTCTCAATTCAGCTTCAGAAACTGTGATAACTCTCAAGCTTCAGAAATTTTAGTGGCTGACAATCTTCAGAAACTTAAGTGGCCCACAAGCTTGAGAAACTCTGAAGCCTCTCAAGCTTCAATGACTAATGGCTCTCTAAAGCTTCATAACTCTCAATTAAAGCTTCAGAAACTTTGATGACTCAAGCTTCAGAAACTTTGATGACTGAAGCTTCAGAAACTTTGATGACTCAAGCTTCAGAAACTTTGATGACTCAAGCTTCAGAAACTTTGATGACTCTTAATCTTCAAAAACTTGGATGACTCTCAAGCTTCAGAAACTTTAGTGGCTCATACGCTTCAGAAACTCTGAAGCCTCTCAAGCTTCAATGACTTATTGCTCTCTAAAGCTTCATAACTCTCATTTAATGCTTCAGAAACTTTGATGACTCAATTCTCAAGCTTCAGAAACATAACTCAAGCTTCCAAAATGTTGATGGCTTCAGAAACTTAGACGTCTCTCAAGCTTCAGAAACTTTAATGTTAATGGCAACTGTTCTGAAACATTGATGGCACTCATACTCAAGCTTCTGGAACAAAACTCAAAAAACACAAACCGAAAAAGTCAGATAACTTTGGCATCCGAGCCTTGAAGATCTTCAAACTCCGGGATCTTAGAAGCCGCGCGGTCTAAAAATCCCCGATGCGTTCCGATGGAAAATTACCAGCCTCCGAAAAGACTTCGAGGAATTACAACTCTGGTTCGTACCGTGGCCAAAGATGACATTTCTTGTGCTCTGCCTTCTCCTTCTTCCGGAAGTCTTGAGGGAAGATCATCGCGCAGAAGGGGCACGACACATCCGCGTGTTCGTTCTCCAAAGAGCTTCCGCTGGTGGAAGCTTCGGGACTGCGGTCCGAAGAAGTCGACTTTCCCGAAGACGCGCACGACTCGTGGCTTTCCTGCGGATCTCTCACCAAGCCCTTCTTCGGCACCGCCCCAGTATACGTCAGATCGATCTCTTCGGAAGGTTGTCTGCTGAACGCGCTATCTTTCCGCTACAAAGAAACAAAGTTGGAAAAACATCCCGCGATGCCGTTTAAAGCGGTCGGGCATGTATCCGGCAACTTCCATCTGCATTTCCACAACATTGCAGGACACCGATGAGTGCCGCAGAGCAATCCCAAAGGCTCCAAAAGACCCCAAAGTCCCCACATTCAGAGCGCCATCTATGGTGCATTTCAAGTAACGGCTGTCGACATCAAGTCAAACATTTATAATGCCGGTTGTCAATCTTGCGTATTACATGCCCAAAGTGTAGAGGGCCTATTCAGCGGCAGCAAATGTCGGTCAGGTGGCGCTACACATACAACATTTGTCGAATGCGGAACTGCGTGGTTTGTGGATCGCCACGCATGTACGCTGCTGTCTGCTTGCCAATTGCGGATGATCTATTCTATCGTTGGTCGAAGCTCGTCTGCAAACCGCGCCGACGGCTGAGTGCATGCCTTGGCACAAGCGCCGTAAAGTTGGAACATTTGTTTCCTTTGATCCCGACCGCTTCTCGGACTATCGGAGTTTGCCAAAACATTGTATCGGAAACTTGGTAAGCAAACTTTTATCGAAAACATTGCTTTTGTTGGTGTGGACCCCGGCTTAACCACGATAAAGTCACAAGCTTCTTTTCAAGCATGAAAGCATGTGAAAAAACTCTGGAACAATGGCCTCAGGCCCATTTCGAGTATGGTTCCTTCAAGACGCGCCTTACCGGCTCCATCATAGCGTGGGAAATCATGAAGCGTCTGGCCGGTGTCATCCAAGTTTATGAGGTTTATTTCTGGCACTGTTTAATGCAAAGGCGCCGGCTGCTGGGCGGTGGCTAGTATGCTGGTGAAATGGAAAATTAGCCATAAAGCTGGGAGGTTATTATTGATGTTAGATAAAAGAAAGGGTATTTATTCTGCTGATGTAACGGGGGTAGGGGTGTCCATTCTTTAGTTGCTCGTATAAGAGGATTATCACAGGGATAAAGGAGGTGGTACCAGTCACATTATTTGCACATAGGGGGCAGGGATGTTTATAAGCCATATAACAGAAGTAGCAAATGCTACGGGTCCCACATTTCTGGATGCCCCACACCTAGAGCAGAAAAGTTTAGCTTGTTAAACCTAGGGCCTCTTGGCGACTTTTGCTACAGGCCCCGCGCTGGATTAATCCGGCACTGCGTCCCCACCAACAAAAACATGGAGCAAAAGCAAGGTTTTTGAAAGCATGTTTGCAATAAAAGTTTACCAAACAGGTTTCCGTACCGATGTTTCAGCAAACTTCTGGGCGTTTCAGCTTTCAAAAGCACGCTTTTAAAAAGATTCACAATTCTTCGAGAGAACTAAGACTAGATGACTCCGGCGCAACCGAAACCAACCTGTTGATCAAAGAACTCCCTGATGGTTTGCAAGAGATGGTTCACTTCCTTTTGCATTTTTTCCTTCAAATTCTCGTACACTCCAGGAACTCGACCATCAGGGCCCTCTTTGGGGCATTCCTCCTCTGCATCGGGGCTTTCGAGCTCGACGAGCCACTTGCTGGGTTCTTGATCGTTCCCGGATTTCTCGATGCAGTTGATGGTCGCCCCTTTGATCACTTCGTCCATCATTTTCATCTGGATGGTTATCATCGCCTGCAACTGGGGAGCTGAAAACATACGGATCTCAATTCGATATCCGTTCGGCCCGTCGCGCATTCGGTCACCGTTGGAAAAAACCATTCTCCGGATTCCCGTACCAGATCCGGCAATATTCACCTGCAGCAGAACTTGGACCAGCTAGGTTTTCTTGACAGATTTCTTCACCAGGATCATTGAAAGTCGTGCCAGACAGTCCTCCATCAATAAATTCCTCTTCGGGTTTCGTGTCTGGGTTAACTTTTTCCTGTTTGTCCATTGAATACGTTTTCTTGGTCAGAACAAGAACTTTTTTTATCTACACTATCGGACATCAGAATATTTACCGGGACGAAATTGACGTTGATAGAGAAGAAAAAGTTGACCGGAAGTGATTCTTCCGATGTAGTTTCCTCGCTTTCCAAATCGGCATCTTCGAGCGAAGCAAAGTGGAAAATCTGACTTGGCTTTTTCTCCAAATACGAATATTCCTCCTTCCATAGAATAAGCAAAATCATGAGATTGAATGTCACTCGTAAATTCAGCATAATTAAAGTTCCAGACTTTTCCCGATTTTCAAGGCGACTGGAAACCATGACAGAACCAATAGGTGCAGAGACACATTGAGAAACCCCAATAATTTTGTTGCGAGTTCCTCGAGAACCTAAAGGTAGGTCCAGACTACACCCAAAGCAAAAGCAAAAGCAGAGTTTTTGAAAACATTTTGTAAAACCATGCTTTTCAAGACTTGCTTTTGAATTTTGATGGTTTTTAAAATTGTTTTTAAAAGCATGGCGTCCAGATTATATACAAATTTTAAAAGCAAAAACATGGAGTGGAGTGATACACGTGCAATTTTCAATGTAAGTATTGATAGTATCTATAAATTTATCATATGTATACTTATTTAACATGCTATAGGCCTATTCTATAGCTTTTTTCACGTCCCAGCATGCTTTTGAAAGCAAAAAAGCCTACAAGTTTGCTGAAACATAGGGACGAAAACTTTTATCGACAACATGTTTTCAAAAACCTTGCTTTTCCTCCTTGCTTTCGTTGGAGTGGACTACGGGCTTTAAAGCAGTACACGTACCGGCATCGCGATTGTTTCACTATAATTTGACTGAGATTCATTATTAAGTTTTTGGGCTAATAGAATCTCGTTCTGCCTCCTCAATCTGACCATATCTTCGTATACTCTGGACAACTTGTAGGTTAGTGTCTTGCAGTTGAAACACTGAATGCTACAGCTGCTTGTCTCGCTCGTTACATGGGCTGTGTGGAACGGATTGTCGTAACTGTACGACTGAATCACTTCGTCTTCAGAGTCTTTACTTACGACGCATGCGCTTTCGGTGGAAGATAACTTTCCAGCACCTTCGCAATCCAGTTCTTCTGAAACCTTATGCAATATGCATCGAAAAAATATACATAAACACTTCCAATCTACCCACAACTACGTACCATAAAATGCAATCATTAAATTTTTATAATATTACATTTTTGAAGAAATGTATAAGTGAAAATCCTTTAGAATTTGTTTTTTTCTAATGTAAAAAGAATCATAGAATGGACATGCATATATCAATAAAGTTGAAGTTTATACACAGCTGATGAAATTATTAGTCAATTATAAATATAATAAATATTACTGTTGCATGGGACAACTCCGTGCTAGCACAGACTTGAGCAAATTAACTCAGTTTTTGAGGACATTTTGTTCAATAAATTACGTTATTTCTGTTGTTTATACGCTTATAAGTAATATAAATGATAATTACCACTTTATCCATGAAAATATAAGCGAAATTTCTTCAAAAAGAAGCACTGTTTTTGAAAATTTGCCGATTTCCGAAAATTCGAACACAAGCACGGACATTTTCGTAATTTTTGGAATTCCTCCAATGTGACCAGACGCATGGGGAGAATTCGGGTTTAAAAGGTTACCAGATTACACTTCCAACTATCTACCTTATTAATAAAATCTGATTATAGATAACACAAAACGCCGAACATTCGCCAAATCATTCGTCTAATAATATTTTGCAATCACACATCAATAAATAATTTCCGGGCGACCTCAAATCGGCTTGCAGGACGAATATTCGGCAATTACGTTCGTGTCCGAACACGAATACCGACATTGGATTTCATGTAGTTTAACGAAATTGTAGTGAGCTTTTTAAAGGTGATTATATCGTTTGAAATGAATGAAAATTTAACTGCGGATTAAGTAATCGAACATGGTGAAACCCACCAAAAATGGTGCAAAAGATCGAGTCAATGGCAAGGGGTTAAATGTGACCCCTCATGAGAGTAATTTTAAGGGAATTGTCAGGAAATTTTGCTTCGATTTTTTAAATTTAATTAAGTTTTTAAAAGTAATTAAACTTTAACGTTCGATTCATTTGCCAAAACATTGGGACGGAAACTCGGTAAGCAAACTTTTATCGACAACATGTTTTCAAAAACCTAGCTTTTGCTCCGTGTTTTCGTTCGTGTGGACTAAGCTTCACATCTGCGTAAAGAAAAATAAGACTAAGAAAATATCAACAAAATTCGGACATTTTAATTATCTGTAAACTTAAAAAACCTTCGCAAAGAGTGTCCGTAATGCAACACGATTAAAGTTACATTAATGCGAAATGAACCAAACTGATCACAAAATGAGCAGCATGTTACACATCACGATAAACCACAAAAAATGTTGGAAATCTAATTGTACGAGCCCGTTTCACGCCTTACAAAATCCTATAGAAAAAAAAACAAAAATTCACATAATTTCAAGAGAAAAAAGTAATCTGGGAGATATAAATGATTAAATGAGGGATGTTGGAGGAAACATTTGGCAATAAAGTTGTTTTTTTTCCCTTTGAAAATTTCCCCAAAACTCTGATAAAATAAGAAATGAAAAATAAAATCGATGAAAGAAATGACCTAAGATAGAAAACAAGAAAGCGAAATTTACTATCATTTCTAATATAAAAACAAAGTAAACGAGATCTAATTTAAACGTGTTTACACAAAAACACAGTTTTACCACTTTTGGGAAAATGATGGGACGGCAGAGGGCGCAGTTGTAGTTCATTGTTTCTAATACAGGATTTCCACACCAGGAAAATCCTTTTAATTTTTGTAATTCAATTTATACCTGAAATATTAAAAAATCTTCAAAGATAATGTTCAATATAATCAGAAATCCAATTACAACATAATCTGTAATGACATTTGGCATGTTAGGGTGACTTTAAGCGCCATCTGTGGAAGAAATTTCATATAGAGGATACAATGCTCCCCAGTCTCCCCTAGATAGATAGATGTTTTTACTCCTTTCAAACAAAGGGCCATATATTAGGCCAATGAGCACAAAGTGCCAATCTGTGCATAGCGACTACTATGTTGTAGTTGCTTCTGGGA
>JAQGBW010003661.1:0-15707 GCA_034698625.1 Julus scanicus | reverse complement strand
ATTTACTGTTGGTTCCTTGGGTTAGTTTCTGTTCTTTGAGATTTGGCCCAAATAAGCGGCTGCCCCAATTAACTGGTGGCCCAATTAAGCGGAATCGTCTGTATAGGACGAGGAAAAAGTAACCCTTGCACTGATTTTTTTATAGAAAATTATAATTATTAATTACACACGTGTTGTATTACAATGACTGAGATGATTAATTATTATTTATAATTAATCTTTATCTAATTGTTTTTATAAATGCCGTAAACTATCTTTTAAAGCACTAAAAAATTAAAGTAGAACATAAGTTTTAGATTTTCGTTTTTTCGAGTTTCTTTTTCTTCCTAAAATTTCCCACTTTTCCCAAGTAAAAATCACATATTAAGCAAGATGGAATAAATATTTTTTAATTTGCTCTTTGGAAACTATGGGAAATGTAGATACTGATACTTCAAAATAAATCGTACATGTTCGTAAAACCCAATTTTGTTCGTTCTGTAGCGTGCTAGGGTCCTTAAGCAGAAGAAAGAGGAGGGAAATGCTGCTTTCCGTAGTGGCAACCTGCAACAGGCATATGACACCTACAGCGAAGCCTTACTCATTGATTCCAACAACGTTTTTACCAATGCCAAGCTTTATTTCAACCGTGCATTGGTTTCCCATAAGGTAAGCCTTTGTGGTTCTTCAACTTGGAAGGGTTTTGTTCGGCCGTTACAATTATGCTTGACCATTATTCGTTTTCACTTGCAGCTCAAGAAACTGAATCAGGCTGTGGAAGATTGCACTCATGCCATCAAATTAGACGAGACATATGTTAAAGCCTACATTAAGAGAGGACGATGGTGAGTTTTCCTTCAGCTGAAAGTTTCAGCCTCTCAATTCATCTGTTAGCTTATGGCTGGAGTTTACAAAAATTGTAGGGTTTTTTGAAAAATGTAAATGGTAAAATATTCAACTATAGTCAACTTGCTATTTAATGATAGTTGACAATATTGAATCAATTGGCAAGGTTACATAATTAATTCCATTTAAAGACGCCATTTTAAAAAAGGGCAACATTCAGGATACATCATATTCCATTTAGTTACCGCCCAATCAAGAAAAATGTGGTAGTATTTATTTTTGTGGAATTTGGTGTGGTTAAACAAATTAATCACTAGTCACGCATGTGCATCAGCTTTCTACAAATAATCCAGCAGAAAATAATTGGAAGTAGGCTAGAATTAGTTATGTGTCATCCCTAATGTATCTACAAGTTTGAAAAAATTGCATTGAATTCTAGAATATTATGCAAGATGATGGGATATATCATTGAAACAAAATAATTGTAAAGACACACTGAAACATTTAAATGTTGGCAAATTGTTGTAAATGCTTGAAACAAATAACACAATGTACGGGTTTATTTTGGATAGAGTAACGTTTAAGGAAATGGGAAATTTTGCTAGTATTTTTTCAAAAACAAGTTAAAAGTAATGCAAAGCAAAGGTTTTTTTGTAACATCTTTTTGGTTTTTCTAGTTATCAAGAGTTAGAAATGCATGATGAATCCGTAAGAGATTTCGAGAAAGTGTACAAATTGGATAGCACGCAAGGTTGGTTGACACTTCTTACTGAATAGCTGTGCATTGGCCATTCCTAAATTCCATTTGCTGATTGTGGGCTTCTTCCTGATTTATAATGATCGTTTAGAAAATCACACGCTGCTACAAGAAGCAAAATTAGAATTAAAAAAGAGCAAGCGGAAAGACTACTACAAGATTCTAGGCATTGGACGTACTGCCTCTGATGATGAAATCAAGAAGGCATACAGAAAACGGGCATTGGTGCACCATCCTGGTAAGTAATATTTGCTAACAGAAATGCTCATTTTTTTTGCTGTCAACCATTTCAGCAATCTAGAGCAATGCATTTTTGTTTCACAGAATTTGTACATGAAATTACCTTCCTAAATTTTACATACCCCACTTTAATCATAATTAAATTTATTTTTATTTAATTAATAAAATGTTTACTGATAATATATTTTTAGAAAACTTATATGTAATGAAATGCAATTTGCAAAATTTCTGTAAAACTTTTCTACAAATGATACATTCTTAGGCACATTTTCTGTAATTGCTATAACACTTTTTTTGTAGTTTACTATATTGAAGATGACATTTTTTTAAAGATCTTATTATAAAAGATTTTTAGTATATTTTATCTAACTATCTTGATTTTGATTGAAGCAGCATTGATTCTAATACGAAAAATTCATTGCTTTGTTGATTTGTGGCTCTTTAATAAGTTGACTCCCTTCCCATTTAATTCTCTTCTCCTCTATCCTATCCCCAATCATAATTTATAGCACTGTCCTGTGGGTATGGGTAGTCCTTCACTTCCTGAACACATTTCAGGAGCGCTTCCTGCATAGTGTTCAGATTGGGCCCTATGGCCACAATGTACCTAATATACAATGAAACTGGGGTGTTCACCACAACATAACTATCTCCATAACCTTCAGCCTATGGGAGGCGGCCTTCAAAATCCCTCAACCTAATCACTCACTTTCCCATTGGTTATTTCATTCCTGGCTCGACCTCCCCCTCATCCCCCAATACATATAACTTATTAACATACTTCATTAAACAACTTCAACTCCCCCTACCCAATCGCAACATCGTTTAAGCCCTTTCAAATTGCGCTTTATAAGCAGCACGATATCTAAAAAAAAATTAATGTGTGTGGTACTAACACTATTCCACACCTCCATCAGACAAAATCCTCACAAAAACTTGATCTCTCGCTCCACCAACTTCACCAGTATCTTAATCTAAATATCCCCTTTTTCATAAAAAAAATTCTCCTTGCAATTGCGAATTAACGCTTACAACACATGCTGTAAAAATGGCTATATTCACAGAACTCCACAAAGCCCTTACCCCTCTGCAAAATCAGGCCTTATTACTGACATCTCCTCAGCACCCTGACCAAAGAGCGTTCACCACCCTTACCCATCATTGCAACAACAGACTTAATATCACATGTTCTTGCTAACATCAATAACAACGCCTCAGCTATTTGGTTGGTCTATCAGATAGTCGGCATTTAGTTATAGCCCAACTTCCGGCAGTTTTGCAGTAGTTCACAAAACTCCACATTCAGCATTTACCTCGTGTCAAGAGGAGCTGAATTTCTAGTGTCACAATAATATTCACTTTGTTTGATAAGTTGAGTGTTTCGTTAAACACGACGCACTATTTCTGATTTACCCCATTACATTTTATTCTTTACATCATCAAGGGGTTGTAACAGTTTTCGAGAACTTTTTCTCATGGGCAAAAATCTTCCTTAATGGCGGCTATTTCCGAGAGTTTAAATAGTTACTTTGCTCTCTGCATTATCAGTCCAATCTTGCCAATCATTTTAAGTGCAATTACACTACTCTTGCAGATCGCCATGCTAATGCACCTGACGACATCAAAAAGGAACAGGAGAAAAAGTTCAAAGAGCTAGGTGAGGCCTACAGCATCTTGTCAGATCCCAAGAAAAAGTCCAGGTATGACTGCGGGCAAGACATCGAGTCTTCTGGTGGTGAGTACCTCTATGGAATCTTGTAGTTGAGTGTGTTCTACGTGCTCGTGAACATGATTGATCTGTTTTCTCTCCTCCATTATAAACCCATTTTTTTTTTCTCCTGCAGATTATGATCCATACAACATTTTCCAAACGTTCTATAGCGAACCTACTGCCCGACATTTTGATTTCAACAATGGGCGCTTCCCTGGAGGCGGCTACTCAGGAGGATTCCCAGGAGGATTCACCTTCCAGTTTGGCTAGACCCTGTATCCTTTGTGACCTTTTTTACACCATCACATTCGACTGTACATTTCAATTGACTCCAAGAAATCTTGATGAGAACACAAAGTGCGTTCTCTGTCTGGGTTTTGTTTAGTCTCTCCTGTAACATGAGAGTTTATTCGTTAATTTTCGAACATTGAGATTTGGCTGGTAATCTGCCGTTTTTTCGCCCTTGAAATTTCTGGGCGTGCATTTCAATAGTTTGTGTACCAACTAGTAAAATAAAGCTGTAGGTGTCAGAAGATTTTCTTTATTTTCTGTTTTTAACTGGAATTTCTCTATAAATTTTGGAAAACTAGGAATTTAGTCTGTTCAAAATCTCCACGTGTTCAAAACACACCTAGGTCAAATAGTGAGGATTTTAGCATATCCATTAAGGGGGATTGAAACCCTATCCCTTTCAATGAGTAAATTTGTAACGACACTCACAGCCAAACAAAAAGAGATTAACTAAAGATATAAATTGTTTAAAATAGCTTGATAAATCAGCAAGGTCATTCGCTTGTCGTTTTCGTTTTTCACTTTAAAATAGTAATTTTTTAATTTAAATTATTATTTGAATTTTTGCACTCACAACTTGCTTATCTCATGGTGACAGCGTGTGCAAAATAACGGACATTTTTCAAACTTGTTTATTAATTTTTTTAAAAATCTTCTATTTTAAAGCGAAAAACGACAAGCGAATGACCTTGCTGATTTATCAAGCTATTTTAAACAATTTTTATTTTTATTTAATCTCTTTTTGTTTTGCTGAGAGTGCCGTTGCAAGGGATAGGGTTTCAATCCCCCTTAAAACAACTTGATTTTCTGTGTAATTATAATAATGTATTTGAAATTCACTGATGAAACTCCAATTGTATTTGGATCCTTGTAGTTGGGTCTTATTTCTTGCATGTAATTAAACATTGAATTGCAATTCCAAAGAAATGATAATCAGTTGATTTCTGTCAAGACAAGGGAGTGACTAGCTGATAATTTTGATCATATTGTATGTTCTCTTTTATGTCTGTATTATAGTATACCAAGATGCTTTAAAGTAACACTTGGCGCACATACTCAAATAACATAAGCATACAAGCAATTCTATTGGCTGAATGGTTAATCTTCTATTGTATACTGGGGTCGTTTACACTCTCACAAAATGCGATCACTTAGGGCATTTTGCCCATTCATAGACAAATCATTGTAGTTCTGGAAAAACGTTATATTCTCAGATGAGAGTAAGTTTGAGGTCTCCAAAACAATGGTTTGGGGTTTTATGGTTTGAGGTTGTATGATTTTGGAAACTTTCATTTTGCTAGACAAATGTGAGTGTGCTGCATCACTTCAGTCTCCAGACCATAACTCCATTGGAAATTATGGCATTTATTACACCAGAACAAAGGAAAGCTTTATTGCAAGCAACGAATGTGTGAATCTGATACTAAGTGGCTGGCTTAGGGCACCATTCAAGGTGCATCTCATGGCTGGGCATAACTGATAAGGTCTAGGCCAAATAAGAAAAGTATGGCCTCTACCAAGGAGCAATGATAGCAGAAGCTGAAGAGTAAAACTATAATTCTGGTGATCTATGGATTTTTGTCACTCAAATTAACAATCAATTTGTCCAATTTTGATTGTTTCCAACTTATTCCTAAATGAATGCACACTGCACTACTGAAGATTTATGGAATAAACGCAATTTTTCATTTCATGAAAGCATGCTGATATTTATGTGGTACTGACATTTGTCCTTCTTGTGGATAACCTTATGTTTATCTGAGTATTTTTGGATATTAACTGTTTTTATTCATTGAATAGAGTTGTTAAGGCCAGATGATCTTGTGGAAGCATTTTGAAATTGGATGTATTATTCTATATGCATAAATATTTACAACAATGTTTTATTTCATAAGAAAACAACTTGTACACTGAAAACATTTAGCACAGGCATTGATCAAGGTGTATGACATACCATGAATCTACACGTAAGGACATTAACTTATGTTCTCATAATGATATACAAGCTGCCTGCTTGAACCGGAATAAATCCGTCCTTAGTAACAATTAAATTGAACATCTGACTCGCTTAGGTTATTTTAACAAATTGTAAAATAATACAACCAAAAAAAAAAGGGCCTTGATGGATGCCAGTTAAGTTTTGTCATGAAAAAATTCCAAAATATGAATAAAATGTTTACATTTCCTGTATAAGTCAAGTAAGGGCTTTCCAATTGTAGAGGTATTCTGTTAGACAGGACAATAAATACCTAAATAAGGTTAATCACTGTACTTAACGAGGTATTGGGTTTGAGGTTTCAGCAACAACAGCTTCTTCAGATTCACTCTCATTACAATAGATTGCACCCTGCAAAGGTATCAACATTTTTTGCATGGCAACTGAGGGTATGTTGGTTCTGCTAATATCCTCTGTACCATTGCAGCTCAGCCCTTTATCAGCGAGAAAGGGCTCACTGGAGCGCAAGTCCATCTTGGCCTGAAAGCCAGCAGCAGGGGCTCTGCCATGAATTGGATGCATTACATGACTAATCTGATGGGCCGCCTGGTTCTGTTCGATCTCGTCCAAGCCGTGGTCCAGCGAAAGACTGAACGGCCCTGGGAGGTTGCCAACCAACAACGTGGAATTATGCTGCACGGGGCCTTCCAGTGCAGAGTTGTCACTGCTGCCATCCAGATCCTGGGAAATGCAAGGTCAGTTTTTTCAAAGTTGTACTCGTGAATATAAAAGAAATTTTCGAAAAATTTCTATCTTAAAGTTCCTACCTCGCTCAGGACAACAACTTGTTTAAGGACCGTCCCTTCATTTGCCATCTGTTGTAAGCCGAATGGAGATACAGACAGTGGGTCTCTGCAGGCACAAAATAAATTGAATAAGTTTCACAGAATAATGCTAGAATCTCAATTTCTATAATTTTTTTTTAAAATATGTTTAAAGACATCTGTAAAGACATCTTGTTGTTTAAAAGCAACATCTAATGATAATATATACTGTTGCTGTGCAATGATTTAGGTTTAACTCAGATTCACAGATATTTTTAGAGAACATAAATGTATCCATGTAGTTGAGTCATGGCAAAACACTGATAACCGCCAACCCATATCCAAAAAAAAAAGTTATTTTAAATATTTCTATGAACGCAAATTCTTACACGTTCATTTTATTTGATAATGAAACACGAATATAATTAAATGTTTAACGGAGAGAAATCTTTGAATACTCAAATGACTGTTTTCTTTTAAATTCGTTCCTTATTTATTTTTTAAAATTAAACTGAAAATTTATTACTGAATTTCAGAATGATGGCTTTATACTGTATGACACAAAACCAGAAAATCATTTTCATACGTTTCAATAAATTTATATTTAGCCAAAACTATCTGTGAAATTTGCTATAACGTTTTGTGCATTCACTAATCATAAATTAAATTTTGTGGGGACCTTACATCCGGTTCATCAGACGTAACTCAATCAGTGTCCTCAAGTTTGGTAACGTTTGTCGCAAATCCATGGTCGTCAAGTTACAGTGGAATCGCAACTAGAAATGCATAACATTTTATATGTCACAAAATCATGTTCTGTGACATTCTTAATTCAATTTTTATTTGTATGCTCTACAAGATTAATTAAGATATTAAGCAAAAATGTGCGAATTTTTATGCAAAAATGCGCTTATTTAAATTTTAGTATAGCATCAACATAATAAAATTTAGACATTCTTCAAACTGAGAAATTTTATGTTTTCAAATTCTTCATTTCTCATTTTGGAAAATGCTGTTTTCTTTTCTTAGGAAAAATTCTTTCCAAACAAATTTTATGAAGTTAAAAATCATGCAACCAGTTTCATTTTTCAACTCACAGAAGGACTATAACATATTTGATGTGTAAAAAACAGAATTTTTGAAATGCCTTTCTCATAAATTGCAATATAAAATATCAAATTGAAGTTTCAAAAAAAAAAAATTTCAATACCTGTGAAATATTCTTATTTAGCAAAAATACACCATACTTGAAGTGTAGCTTGTCTCTGCCACGGATAAACAATGGAAATCTAAAAAAAGCAATGGCAAAATTGTTATAAAATATGCAAAAACAAAGTGAGGGGGTGCCTGCTGGACGAAAATGTTTTTTGCTGAAGCATTTCAAAACAACAGGAAAGGTACACCATGATATTAAAAAGTCCCCCTTCTCCCAAAAAAATTTATTATATGGGAAGTTTGCTCTCGACTCAATGGAAAGTGAAAATTAACTTCGAATTCATGATAACTTGAAAGTATCCCTTCAAAGTGCACTCTATCATCAAATTGCATGCATGAAAACATCAGTAGTATTGATCGCATGAAATCAGGCGCTCCAAGAAACTGTGACTGGATTTGGTGTGTGTGTGTGTTGTTCTGATCGATGTTGGTTGTCATTTCACCAAAGGTTTATGTAGCGTTGAAATTCAGAAAATTTTCGCCATCAAAGGAACAGCAGACACCTGTTTCGAATAATATTTGACAAATGCAAGTTTTACATACTCTCGTTCCGTGTCAGGAATGTTGGAGAGGAAGTAGTCGTATATCTTGGACCTTGTCCCATAATGAACGGTAGGGTAACGTGGAGGAACATGGAGGAAATGGCCAATTAGGGAAACCAACTGGCAGACGAAACCCAGCGCCACTGATATCATGGTCTCGTCACATCCTGGTAATGAGATTTTACATTAAAAAATTCCCTTTAAAGCTACTCTTCAAAAAATTCAAATTACCTGAAAAATCCTCAGAATTTGGAAGATGTACCCCGCAAATGGTGAACTTTTTATCTACCTGCAGTGAAAAATAAGTTAAAACTTCTGTACAATGAAACATTAATGACACTTTTCATTGCAAGCCATACTTCTTCGATGGGGTAGATTCCGGCAAGTTCTGAGATAAGTTGTCTTCGGCGACGGTTCAGGAGAGCAAAAGTCTTCACAAGATTTTCTCTGAAAATGGAAGATAAAAAGCAAGTTTTGAAATTCATATCCTTCAGAATGACCATGCCGTTTAACAGTATCGACATTTCTGAGGATATTTCTTCAAAATTGATACATAAAAATTGATGGAAATCTACACAAGCCTTAAAGGCAAAAGGGAGCACCTGATGAATATTTGTAGAAAAGTTGTGCAGATAAAGCAAAGAATGAAAAAATGACAACGAAACAAAATACCATACCAATTTTGTCATTACTTTCGTTTTTTATTCTTTTTTTTTCTTTCCAAAATGTCATTAGTTGGACCTATTATTTTGTGACAAATTCCAACAAGTAGGGCCGTGTTTTCTGCAGTTTGACTGCGATATATATGCTTTAAAACGCAATTATTCCTTCAAAAACTTTTCCAGTTAATATTGAACTTACGCACTTTTTATCATTTAGGTTGCGACAGTGTCTCGCAAGCAGACGGATGTTCTCTTTTAGCATTAAATGTTCCTTCGCATACTCAAATTCTATAGGCAAAAATAACGTTAAAATTTAAACTTCGAGCAAGTGCAATTTCAAAAACAATGCCATGCCGTGAAATACCTTTTTGCTGATTCTTCTGTGTAATTTCCAGGCACTGTTGTTTCAGTCTTTTCAGGGACTCCTGCTGATCTTCAAACTCATCTCTCAAGAGATTAAGGCGGCTGACTAGGCACTCTCGCTCGGCACACTAAAAACAGAATGTGTAATTGGCTTGTGCAGCTCTTTGATTTAACCAATTAACATCTACGCAGCTTACCTTGTTCAAAAAGACTTCTGTGGTGGAGAGTTTTTCATGAATCACATTGCGAACCCTAAAAACTGACGCCTGCGTCTGTTTTATGGCACGCTGCACTGTATGGACCCTGCAAAAATAAATGCAACTCTGTGAAAACTGCAGCGGACTAAAGTGGGACATCGATTATCCGAGTTAATGCGGACTGAATCTAGTTCAGATTAAATTCGTATTTAAAAATAAATTATCCTACATTTCTCAAATTTGTTGGGTATTTAATCAGTTCTAAGATTGTAACACATATGCATGCGCTCTTATTTGAAGAAAATTATTTATTATAAGGCTAATAATATTAACACATATATGATAATAAAGATTCTACTGTACATTTAACTTTCATTGCAATTGGCTTAGAAACTTAAGTTTCCCAATAACTTCTCATGATTTCAATTATGGTTTAAACATTCCCCATGTGAAATGCGTTACATAGTACACCTATACCTTACTATATGGCCACTCTTTAAACGGCCTTTCGCTATACTAGCCTTTTTTTAATGATGGCTCTGCTTCGATTTACAGTCCACAATGCTTCATTATATGCCAAAAACAAGAGCTGTAGTTAAAGAAAGTGGCCAAAAAATGTACTAAGTTACCACAATTTGCACCAACAAGGTCGGCTTTGGCTAACAATAAAACAACTTATGGGTTTGACTTCGTTTTAAGAAGGAAAAAAAATGGAAATCACAATGCAAAAAGAATTGATTCGTTATACGGTTTTTCGCTATACGGCCAACTTTTCCGGAACGTATCTAGGCCGTAAAGCGAGGTATGGGTGTATTTTATAAAATGTGTTTATTATTTCAAAAACATGTTACTTGTAATTGGTGCTTATTTCCAGTTTCTTAACCTTGCTAGAAAAGCTTGGAAGTTTGTAAAATGCATTTGAATGTTCATAACGAATTTCTAAAGTTTCATTCAGCGCTGGAACGAGCTTGCTTGGATTTTTAAATAAAAATTCTTACATTTTTGCGACATTTTAAACCTTTGTCAATATCTTCTGAAACTTTAAAATAATGGTTATCAAGCATTTTATAGATGTCGTAAGAAATTAAAGAAAGGGAGATTTTCATCGCCGATGTTATTTTTTGAAAGACATGTACATCATAATATCTCTTTAAAGAAATTTTATTCAGACCTTTTCAATGTACTGAGATCGTATGACAGCCTCACGGAACTTGCATCAACTTCAATCTCCACTGGTTTTGTACTTAAAATCTAGAACAACAGAACATTGCAGCTAATTGTTTTAAGAATTTCCAATGAAGGCCAAAAGTGAAAACCATGACAAACCTTATGGCTTAACTGTGTTCCTCCTTTGAAGAATGTAGCTTCGAGCTTACTGTGCAGATGCCCTCTTTCGGCATAAAATCCCTCGAACATCTCAAACACGAGAGTGTTAGAAGGAAAGTGTTGGGAACCCTTAGGAATCTGGTTAATTGAGAAATCAACAAGATAATTCAGCACAAAATCATGGATATTTTCAACATGCATCAGTTGCTTACTTGTTCTCCAATGTAGTTTAGTTGCTTAAAACATATGATCCTTGTTAAGATTATTTCATTATTATCCAAGCAGCAGTTTTCAGATTTGGCACACAGTTTGACAATGACAGCTTTCAGTTCGAGTCAAGGAATTAAGTAGGAATATTTGAAACTTCTGATAGACATATGACAAAATAGTTCATTAAGAAGTAATCATAACACAGTAAAGCTTGGCCAAAAAGTTGCATTGTAGTGTTGATTTTGAATGTTTGTTTACTTCTGCACCATTAAGGCTAACTACCAATGAATTGGAATAATCTTCCATCAAATACAAGGATATTTGTTGTGTATAATAAATCAATATTCAGTAAAACAATCTATTACAAATATCAAACAATAATGTTGAGATTTATCATAAATATTTATAGCTGATTTATTTATTAAAATAAGTAATGAGTGCTTGCATGTTCACCACATTATTCCCTTTTAATCTACCTACAGTGGTTCAAAGGGAAAGTCACACACATGCGTTCGACAGCTGTGTAATTTAACGAAGAAACATAACTTGGAATTAAATGATGATGTAATGTATATTTACTTACATTTCAAGCAACAAATTAAAATTATCATTAAACAAAATTGATGAAAACAAAAATAAATATTTAAACAAATCCATGTCAAAGTGAAAACCATAAAGGAAATTAACGTCAAAGTGAAAACCATACAGGCACCTCTTCATGACAAAAACGAAATCAGTCTTTTATTTTTTTTTGCACATTAGTACTTCGTTGGTAAACCATTCTGTTTTCTTACTTCTTTTAAGCAATTTGGATAAGATTCCACCAGTTTTTTTGGTGTAATCTGGAGATATATTGTCCTATTCCTTTTGCAGTGCTTTTTTAAGTCATCTTTGTTGGAAATTGAGTGTTGTCTAATTTCCACCTCAAATTTGGCCCGAAGATGTTCGATTACATACATTAAGGTCTGTTGACTTGAGGGGGAATTTTCATAACTTTTGGACAGTTGTACAGGCAGCATTCCTTGACTATATGGGCTGTATGTTTTAGGTGGTTATCCTAATACAGCACAAACTCATCTTTAATATTTTGTTTTTCTGCACTAGTTTTCAAATTGTGACGTAGTATGTCAAGGTACATGTTTTTGTCCATAATGCCACCAATGAAGTGCAGATTTCCTGTGCCAGCAGCTGACATACAGCACCCCATACTATCACTCCACCGCCACCGTATTTGACAGTTGGTCGAAGATTTTGTTTTTTTAGTTCCTCGCCAGGTCTTCTCCACACGTAACAACGGCCATCTGATCCAAATATGTTATATATTTACTTTCATCAGTAAATATAAATTTATTCCAAAACTCTGGTTGTTTTCGGTAGTGTTCTTCAGCAAACTGTACTCAAGCTTTCTGATTTTTTCTGCTGACGAATGGCTTTTTCCTGACCACTCTATCATTAAAGTTTTTTTCGGAGAACAATGCGCACAGTCTCAGGGCTAACACTTTTATGCAAATGTTTCTGAATCGGTTTTTTTTTGTAATCTGATGAAGAATCCACCTCTTATCTGTACCAGTAAATATTTTGTTAAGACTCTTCCTTACTTTACTGACGATTCAATGGCAATTTTTATACCTCTCGATGATATTCTGGATGGTTGAGTGATTTCTTTGCATTATTTCAGCTATCATCCTGATGGATTTTCCATTCTCATGATGGCTAACAATCAATTAACGTTCTTTCAACGTTGTATGGGCAACCGTATGGGCTCCCATTTCAAAACTAGAACACCTTTTCCGTGATGAATTAAAAGAATGGCAAGATTACAAGACAAATGTATTTATAGTAATTTCCCTAAGCAAATTATTTCAAATATTTCTACAACATAATGAACTGTATGGTTTTCACTTTGACATTGATTTGTTTAAATATTTGTTGTTGTTTTCATCAATTTTGTTTAATGATAATTTTAATTTGTTGCTTGAAATGTAAGTAAATATACATTACATCATTATTTAATTCCAAGTTATTTTTATTCTTTAGATTAAGATAATTAGCTGCATACACAGCTGTCAAACGCATGTATATGGTTTTTACTTTGAGCCACTGTATATATTATTGATTTTTTAATAAATAGAGGTAACCTAAAATTTCTTTGAAACTGCATGTATTGTCAATGTGTTTACTACACAGCAGCATATGCTTAATGGCAAAGTCAATTCAATGCTGATATACGTGTTCATCTCAAAATCACAATGGTGACATTTGAAAAGATACAAGGTAGGGAAAGTTCTGCACTTTCGCTGAATTGCGACCAATTGAAACTCTTCCAGTTTAAGTTCTACAACAAAAAGCAAGTACAAAATATATAAAAATAAAAATACTTAATGGCAATTCCATCTATAAATTGAGTTGAATTTTTCAAAAACTTACAGTAATGTCGTAAATCGTCTCACTGGTGTAGAATGCTTCTGTTGACTGCTCGGCGTGCAACGTGAAGTAGAACCCTAGCTTCAGAGTAGCATCAGATTTTTCTGTAACAGGATGCACAATGACGTTGCGTGCACAAACACTGTGCATGTGCCTCAAACGACACTGAAAAAAATCAATTGATAAACTTAGTTACTATAGACAAGCATGAAACCAAAACTTTGGTTACATACCAATATTACCAGAAGAGCTAGACCCAGCTAGGAGGGGTGTGTATGGTTATGCTATCTGCTTCTCAATCGTGAGCCAGGATTCAATTCCCAGGTCAGCTAACTTTACAGTGGTTTTTGCGGTTTTTAATAGTTGTTTCCAGGCAAATGCCGGGATAGTTCCTCTAATAATCGGCCGCTACTGTGCTCCTTCCTCTCTTTATAACTTTTAAACATTACGAAATATCCAAAAACCCTATAAGCTCATATGCAATTGCTAGGTGATGAGTTTAACACGCTTTATAAGCTATTTGACATTACATACGAGGAGATGTCACATATGTATACATTGGTACATATGGGTTGATAAGTAATAAGTTATGTGCAAAAATGTTTTATGGGGTGGGACTAGCTGTACTGGGCCATCGCACAAGAATCTTCGTACCGACACGGAGTCGTACGTGCTACGTACGGACTGAAAAATGACTGCATGAACATGCACCCCTGTACCATAGTCCACCTGGCAATTAGTTTTAGACTTTTAGTATTATGGATTGTATTGTAATCCACGTTCACGGCCGATTTTTAGGGGAAATATCATGACTTTGCCAGGAAACTACTGTGGAAAACTTTGAAAACCACAGTCATGGCAGGCGGCGACCTGAAAATTGAATACCCCGAAAGTAAGGCCGATATAGCGTTACCATGCATACCCCATGCACCTAGTAGCTCGATCGGTCCTAGCTTCTACTACAATGTAACCTGTGTAGTTGACATTGTTTGGATGTTTAACGCAGTATATTAAGCGTATATCTCAACGTAGTTTTGAAATGAAGGATCATGTGAGTAAGTGACAGAGCAACAGCAATGTTAACTCACCAGTCAGCACATGTTATCTCACTACGCCCCTTTACAGGTTATAATTACCCATTGCAATTCTGCAAATGTACTTTTACACACCTCTTAGAAAGAACATTAGGTTTGTAGCCATCGCATTACCTGCTGGGTGTACAAATGTCGTATTCCTGGTTTTGCATTAGCCATTTGTCAGCGAAAGTTGAATAAGCCTTGAAGATCCTGTTTGTTTTCCAATTTGGGATAGCTTGATTGTTCATACCCGTGCATTATACACGGACGAAACGTGATGTCAACACTCAAAACGTCTTTTTCAGAGGCAAGCATTCAATTTAACACAAGTATGAATGCATTTATGCCAAATCATTTATGCAAACATAAGGGGAAATTTATATTAAAAAAACCAATATTTTTATTTTGAAACAATGGTTCAAAAATTAGCCCATAGGTGGCGAACATGGGTTTCCACCCATAGTTCCCTATAGGGATATCCTACTTATTTTAGGGGGCAATGACAGAGCGGCATGAAACCTTTATGTAAGCCGACAACAAGTAAGCCGACAGTCGAATTTTATCAAGCCGTGCCATTTTTTCGATTTTTAAATGTTTTTGTATTTTCAATTACATACATGTCAATACATGAAGATTTCAACTTAAATTGATAGATTACTTTTAAAAAAATTTTTGCAGCAATTTATGTTTCAATATTATGCACCGTATTCGGGCCTGTGGCGCTGTTTTATTATATTGGCCGGAGGCTCATATTCCGCAATACGTACCTGATTGGGTCAACACGTGTCGTACATGTGATTTGTAATGTAGTGGATTATTTACAGTATAGATCTTCTAATTACTGGTAAGGATATTATTACGAGTTTATTTTTAACGAATTAAGAGAGAAATGTATTACGAGAATCAGAGAATACAAAATTATGCAAACGTGTTTAATTTTGTCAGCAACAGCAGGCGGGGCTTTTTATAGGCCCAGGCCAAATGGGAATTACGGATTATTCTTAATCTAGCTTCCGTAAAGGTACACTATTTACAGTGATCAAAAAAAGTATTTGAACACCCATAATTCTGCTAATATTTCCAGAAATACATTCATTATAAACATGAA
>JAQGBW010003660.1:0-15708 GCA_034698625.1 Julus scanicus | reverse complement strand
TTTAAATTACACGACGAACAAAAACTTTCTCAAGAGTTTGTATTAAAGGTGAAGAGCATTTATTTGAAAACATCTTACTGTTTTCCATTAAAAATATGTTTTTTTTAATTTATATGCAAAAAAAAAACTTTCACCTTAATCACTAACCTATCCTGCTCATTCTGTGTCTCACCTGTTGTCACGAATTGGATTTCATCCTAGCTGCATGAAATCTGATTTAGCATAGAATCAATGTACATAAATATCCACGTGCGCATGCGCTCGCTTTATGACATCTAGGGTGAAATTCAATACATGACTACAGCTAATATATATATTTTCCCACTTATTATCTGAAATTCTGGTTCAATGTAATCTCAAATGATTGTTTATCCAATGGTTTTTAGAAGTCAACATTTTTTAATTATAATGGTAATAAATAGCTAAATTGGTATGATTAGCAATCATGCAGCAATAAAGTTTATTTGCTTGCTCTAGAATAATTACAATAAAAAATACTTTCCATGCAAACTAGTTTGTCCCATATAAACCCATGATACCCAAGTTAAAGGTATAGCAACAAAAATGCATTCCAACCCAAATTATGCAGATTTCGAGAAGAGCAACGAAAGTGAACTTAAAAGTGATGAACAAGTTCAAGCTAAGCAAGTTTTGAATAAACTTCAAAAGTATTATCACAGCCTACATGTGACGTGATTTCCAATAGCGCATATATGCAAATTCACGCGTGTGAATTTGAAAAAAGTATATTAAGAGCAGGGTCGAATAACTGTATCTAGCATATCCAAACAAGAAGGAATACAATGAACCTCAATTGGAGAAAGCAAAAAAAAGAAGAAGAGAGCGTGAAAGACATATTCAACTTTTTTCCATTTCATTTCAACAAGTTGGAAAAAATAATGCTGCATCACGACTCATTTTTCATCAACTTTTTTCACTCAATCATCTAAACTTGTTAATTCTGCAGTTTGAAATTTGGATGTATATATACAGAGTGACCGATAAACGCATTCAAAGTTTTTCTAAAAGCTCAGAATGTATTACTCGTCCCAATACAATATCCAACATGTATATTACAATTATATTAAGATTATACATTTTAAGGATCAATGCATTGTAAAATGTTCGCGATATTTTAATATTGGATTAGAGATAAATAAACATAATCAGCAGCGTTTGAATATAATGAAATAACCATGTTTGTTAAACTGTTATGAATGTAATACAATACATCACAAATCCAAGTTCAATACATGTACCGAATTTGTTCCACTCACAATATATCTGAATATATATACATATACATTGTATACCATATTTTTGACAGCATATATACTACATGTAAAAAAAATATGTAACTTATTTTTATATGCACAGTTTCTATATTTTTTAACAAAAGTAATTAAACTAGAATTAACCTTAGCAGATTTAACTTCATACGCATTTTAATTAATCAAATAGTCCATGCAGACATAAGCATTTATTCGGTTAAATTTTAATTTTAGCTGTCCAGTTCACTTGGTATATTGATACATTAATTTAGTACTGACTAATGTATTACTTTAAATTAACTATATAGATCTTCAGTCATTACTTTATTTCCCAAATGCAATGCAACACATGTTGATCCAAAAACCATCCAATTCGCAACAATTGGATCAATAATGCATCCACTCTATTAAAAAAATACAAGAAGTGCTACTAACTTTTTTTTTGGAATCCGCAAACTAAAATATGATTCAAATAAGTAACAAAAGAAATCAAAACCATGACAACAATACTGTTTTTTTATAGTATATAGCAGGGGAATAAGCGTGAGAATAAAATTAATGCCAACTAAGCAGGTATGATAATGGAAGAGCTATATTTTCCTAGGACAACTTTCACTCGTCATTATTTTATTCAGATCGAACTTGTAAACTGAAATTCTTCTCCCTCTTTTCAGTCCCACAATTGGCAACAACCTCTATCTCATGTAACAGATTTCACACAAAATTGGTTTAATATAGCCCCCTCGAGTGACTTGGCAAAGTCACGTTTTTGATGCTCGATCAAATTTATCGAGTGGAAAAAATGAATTTGCTCTGCTTAAAGGTAGTATGCTGACGTCATGATGCATTACAACCGTTATTCGTGACATGACTTGGAAATGACTGAAAACTGTCTGTTTTCTACTTTGCTCAATTTTTTTATATTCAACATGTATAGCAGATATTTATTTTCAATCATTTTCGAAGGATGTATTTATTTTATTCCAACATATAAACAATTTTGATGAATTGCAATTATTCCTTAAGTCACCTTTTGAATGCCTTAAGTATAAAATGCACCAGAACAGTAAAATTTCAATAAAGTGCGTTGATGTTAATAAAAAATATGCTCAATGGACTACAAAAACTGCATTAACGACCCATTGCAAGATGATTGTCCATTACAGGATTAATTAATGTCTTGTGAAACTTATGCACACTTTCATAAGCGTTGATGCAACCGACCATAAGTTCACATTTTGTTTTATATACAAATAATGGAGTTTAACAGGTATGATTATATCCTTCATAAACCTGGAAACCTTATTAAACATCAAAATATTTTTTCACCATAATGTTAACTTTATAATAAGGTTATAAACGCAACTCAGCCACCTGCTAAAGTGAGGATAATAACATCGCAATTTTTTCCGGAAAAAAAAAACCGTATATAAAACTACGATAAACGTGATTTTTGCGCACAAATTAATACGTGGGACAAAGAAAATTGTTATCATAATTTTCTACAAGAGTACTCATAAGCGATAAATTATGACTAAAATTCCAAGCGTCCCTGGCGGCAAATACGCGCATAGAAAAGTTTCGAAAATTGAAAAAACCTGGTAGATTTTGAATTGGAGATAGTTTACCATCTAAATTAATGCTCCCTTTTCTCAACCCCATTTTGATATACCATATATTGCACTGTCATAGAGTGCTAAATTTATGCTCTATATGAAGAAGATCCATAATAAAGTCGGTATACGAGCGAAGAAAGTATTTCGGCAAACAAACAAAAAAAAACCTTTACTTTTGGCCTATCTTAAATGGCGCAAAGCGAATTCATGCAGCATCATAATAAACTATAATATAACATCTCCATAGCTGTCAGGCCGCCAGGTGCATCTTTTGAACGTTCAAAAACGCACCATACATATATATAGTCATTGTTATCCTTTAAAACTGGAATGTTTATATCATTTTCATGCAACTTGTAGAAAACGTGAATTTTTTTTCTCTTTTTTTTAATTTTCAGTGGAAACCACAATGATATCGAGGACAAGAAAAGATTTGAAATAATACCAATTATGTCAACTGTCTTCTCCATTAATGAGAAACTTATACATTTCCTGAAATTAATAGAAAACATGTGGTGGAGTCAACTGGCTGGAACTATGATTGCTCAACTGTTACACCATCAAGCACCAGGTAGGTACTTGCAGGATGACGGAATTCATTTTTGCAAATTTATCATCAACCCTTTTCTAGAGATCTTTATTTGATCACATGGTGGAAGGTAATAATTTTAGAACAAAAAATTCATCACCGTGTCTTCCCACACACAATGCATGTTTCTAAATTTTTTATAATATTGCAAGACAGAACAATAGAAGATGTAGGGGGAGACCGGGGCACAGTGGGAACACTTTTTAGAATTCATTTTTTTTTAGGGAAAAATATTTAACTCGTAGCATTTTAAAGAATAACACAGTAATATACAAGCCTTCAGGATCTGTATACATTTTGTCATCGTTTTAGAGCTACTAGTTTTTCTGCCACATAATGTTGTGGCCCACTGTACCCCTATAACCAATTTGATTTGAATAAGGCCTTACAGCTGACAACATGGCTAATTAACATAAACTTTAGTTTAAAATTATAGCTGTATATATACACTTGTCAATGGTATATTGCAGCATTACTAATGTTTTATAATTACACCTAGAATAAAAATCCAATTGCAAGTTGAATAATTACGTTTTCAAGAACAAAAACTTTAACTGCAAATATTTTTTCTATACTTGTGTCAGCCCGCAGAAATTTTGGTTAATGAAAGAGTGCTGCATATAGCTTCTTTGCAAATCAAAAGCATTCGGTTGCTGATAAAACCTGATTTTATAAAGACGTTGCACCACTGTGCCCCGGTCTCCCCTACACAAAATCTTAACAATTTAAACAATTTATTCAAACTATTAATCGATGTATTTTTTAATTACTTGGATAGTAATTGATAACTTTCATGATGTGCTTCGTGCAACTAATGTTGCACTTAAGAAAATTTTCTACAACATATAGGTTTCAAAACTTTTTCACATTTCGATACACTAGCCAATTGTTGCATTCTGTCACCTGCTTTTAATGAACTCGCACATTTCCAGCACTGAAGTTTCCAGGAAAATATATATATACATATAGGTTTTGTAGGCAGAACTGCAATGTAATTTGGACTTAAAATATATTTCTAAACAACACTGATGGATGAATTTAAGGAAAAACTCAAAATAACAAAATTTGTTCATAAACTAGACCCTGGCCTATATAAAATACATGCAAACAGCATGTTGTGAAATAAGGCTTTTTCAAATTTATTACTCTGCACATAAAAATACATCTAGAAATGACATTAAATATAATTTTTAAGTTATTTCATGCTGCCATGATACAATGTATCGTTTATTAACTTTCATCCAGTTTCTAGATCTAATTAAATACCCTGTATACACGTTTCCGGGTTTTTCAATACTACATATTAGCTTGTGGATCGTTGGCATGCACACACTTTCAATTTCGTAATAATGCAAGAAAGTTGGACTAATAATTCCACTAAATAAGTAATGCGTGTCGTTATTTAATAGAAAGCGTTACAGAAACGGTGTACCTATTCTAAAATTTCAAAATTGTTTTGTTAAGAAAACCGTGAGGACGTGGAATATGAAAATACAAAAAAAAAGTGCTCCTAATGAGGCATACGACAGAAGCCCCTATGGGGTCAGGCCTAGATAAACCACTGTTTTGGCAGCCATTTAATGCCATGTTTTTAAAAGTGGTTTCAAGTGGTCATTTCGTGCTCGTTTCTCGATTAAGTTCAACGCCCCCTGGTGCCGTACGGATTCCCCGCTGGGGGATGCTAAGTAGCATGGAGATCTCCCACTTTTGGGGAAGAAAATAAATCACCCTCTCTTCTGACCCAGTAAAAGGCTTCTGCGCAAATTAATAGCGTACCGCATCTCATTAATTTCAAAAGGAAAGAAAATTAAAAGTCATTATCAATGTGAGATCCATGAAGGAAAAACCTAACTGAAACCCTTTCTCCTTTTTAACAATTCCCCCAGAACCAATCGGGTTTTCTTCTTTTTAATAAAAAAACATGGCGCACAATGGGGAACGCACCAATGTCCCAATTCATGATACGCCGTGGACGAACAATTAATAAACACATGGGCAAAAAATGGAGTTGAGCTTGAAATAACGAATGCATGGGTCAATCATATAGGACGTCTTAGAAAGTTCCAGGGAGTCCGAGAAGTTTGTTGGAAAAAATTCAAGCATATTTAAAAGTATTTCCCATAAATTTCCAAGTACCCATCGTCTTTATGAGGTCTGAAATAAAATTCAGAAAATTTTATAATCGAAATTCGAAAATGTGCAGGACGTCTATTTATGAGTGGCCTCAGGTTCTGCAAGTCTACTAAAGCTAAGAAAATATTCGAGGCTAATTAAATGCACGTTAAGATAATTAGAGACAAAAACGATCGCCCGATCTCCTGTTACTAATTAGTGTCCGCACTAAAAGCAGGCTAGCGGTCACTTTCATTAATTAAAGGTAATTATACAGAAGATAAAGCAATTAAGTTGCGACGATCACGCATCTAATCCGCCTTTGTTGATGCATTTATGACAGCATAATGTATTTGCAGGTGAATTTATTGATGAGATTACGTGCCATATCAAACCCAACTCGACTGATGACGACCCTTTTTCACGTGTTTTCTTGACCTCTCATAAGAATTATTATCGACCGAATAGTTATAATCGGATAGCCAATTGCACAAAACATCCAATACAATTTATTCATGATAACAAAAGATCATGTAAACAAAGCCAGATTTCAGAGGTTGGTCAGCAGCAAGATTAACTCGTGGAAATTGGAGTTTATAGGTATGATATTCCCCAAACTGGAGAATCGTTGTGAAGAATGGCCAACTTAATAAATTTTTAGATCTCATCTCCATTTTATCCGAACTCAATTCCTTATTGTATATAGTTCAGGACTCCTGGCTTTCTCCTTTTTAAGTCAATTGAAGTGCAGGTTTTAATTGATTGTTGATCTTTTTATTGTATGTTTTATTGACACTTTGTCAGCTGTACTCAATGAGTGTGAAATAAAGTAATAATAATAATAACTAAAATAAAAACTTTTCTTATAGATCCCTGTTAGAAGTCTTTGCAAGTGCAACAGCATCTCTGGTTTGCAACAAGCTGCAGAGCCTGTTGAATCAAGATTGTGTTTTGTTCTATATTCGAATAAATTCAGTGTAGAATTTTTTGATGGAAAACAAAAATGTCAATTCATCAGGCTAAGGTTGTCAAAAAATCCATTGCAAATGTTTAGAAGCATATGGTCAAGTGCATTAAACATTTCACATTGGAGACTTGAAAACTGCGGAAAATTACAACATTGTTCAGAATTTTTTCAAAGTCTAGAAGCATTATTGCGCCAGTCAAACTAGGGGTCCAGTAACTTTGGAAGAAAAAATTAAGGCATATATTTCAAGGCCCATTCCTTATATTTTCAAATACCTCCCCTCACACGAATAATTACCACAATATTTGTAAAATAAGTCAGAAATTTTCCTAGAGCATTACAATTTTTTTTTATCTAGAACTTTTTGATTAACTGAAATTTCCAAACACGAACGGAAAATTCAAGCATAACCTTGTGTAACACGAATTTAAAGCATAATCCCCAACTTTTTCGAGGTGATAAAATGCAAACACATTTTTTCGATTTTCAAGGCCTCTGGACTTTTTTTACTAATTCTGAAAACCACTGTATTCCAATGCTTCAGAACCAAGAAATGCAACCAAAGACGAACACAATTAATCAAGGAAATTCTCAGAAGTCAACAGGCTTAAATTTCTTGGCTAACCTAGGAATAGGGCTGCAAACCATATATACTTCCCGATCTCCCCATTCGCAGATATCCGGATGACTTCCATGCAGGGAACCTCATTTTGAAAATAGGTCTAGATAGCCCTACAAGACCTTTTATCGATGGTTGGAAAAAGCTTCTGGAAGTCTTTCAAGTTTTCGACTTTATCTCGATTTGTCCGCTCTATAAATTTCTTGGCCCCTCTTTAATTAATTGTACTTTTTCCAGTGTACACACAGCAAGCACGCAGTGGTAGCGTACAACAGCCCTCATTAATCAATTTCTCTTTTACATGCAGCTAAACCGATCATTAATCCCGTCACTCAGCACTTGAAGAAACAAAGATGTGGTTTTGAATTACAGGAGCAATTTTTCCACTTTCTCAAAGTTTACATTTTGAGCAAAACGCAGGAGTCCTAAACGTTGTTTGCATTTGGGAAAAGATCATGCATCTCCCGTTTTCCATGCACTTCAATGAGCTATCCAAACCGTTGGTGAAACATGTTTGAACTGAAGCAAATTGGGGAGAATATTTACTTCATCATTCCCTCGCCAAGTTTATGTATTTAAAGGGCAATAAATATCGGTTATTCTTAAATGTGGAGAACTAAGTTAAAGCTGAAATCCTTTGTTGGGAAAAGACTGTTCATAAACTAGAATTTACAACAACTCATTTCTCTGATTTCGACACAAGTTTCCTGAATAAATCAAAAATTAAATTTAGTTCAATGTTTATTTCACTCTTTTTTGGGGTCGTCCATGTTGACTCTCCCAAAACAAGTGACAAATAAATCTAAAGGTGCGTTTCCACGTGAGAGAAACTCTCGAGAGCAGTTCTCGAAAGCTATCTGTTTAGTGTTTTCTAATGTTCAAAGCTAAGTTTGGGAAATTTTGTGGAATACGAGATGGGCCGAGCAACTCCAGAGAGTTAATCTCAAGTGGAAACGCATCTTAAAACAAATTGCTGTAATTCTATAAGAAAATCTCAAATTTTAAGATGTTTTCAAAGTAAATTTCATCGTGTACTAGTATAGCATGCGAGTAAGGTCGCCTATTCCATACTTGTGAACACATGGTGGATCAATAAGATGTTACATTGTTGAGATTTCCGGTGTACAACAGAGTCCACTTGGCTCGTGACAAGCACGAGATTTAAAAAACATTATTAAACGAGCTGTATCTTAAACAAATGATCCAAATTCCTGTTTGGGTAAGCTCCCATCAAACACGCTGCTAAGTGCGAAGTGATATCTCAGTACACAAATTAGTCATTCTTAATTTACATGAGTAATTTGTGGCGCTGTCATCTTTTTTTGTAAACAACTGTGTTTGAAGAAGGATGAGAGGCTGAAATAGCACGCTAAAAGACGACACCAGACACCACTAGAGGGAGCGTTCAAAAACCAAAGATGGGTTTCACCTCATGAATCCAGTTTCACCAATGCGATCATGAAAGATATTCTGTAAATAGTTGAACTGTATTAGCCAATTTTAGATGCTAAACACCTTTCGATATTAATTATCTACTCCAAAGTCTTTAATTAACGTTTTTTGCATTGTATCTGCATGGTTAACTAACCTTTCATACATGTATGTTAAAGTCATTAAGATTCCACTCTTCATTACTGTTATCCAGAGATCAGGGGCAGATTCTAATGAGATACTTTAAATTTTTGAAACCTGAACATAACCGATCACATTAGTGTCACGAGATTGTCCAAATCATCACCATACTTGTTTCTTGCAATATGTATAAAAAGTTGGACTGGTTGAAGATTTAGGCTTTCAGCACACCCACAACCTAAGCGTAATATTCCTCATTGAAATGCATGAAAATTTCCCTGATTCGAGTTAATGAACCAAATTGAGGGCCTTGTTTCCTTAATTCGCAACATCACGCTACACAAAGCGAACGTTCAAAAAATCATCTCGACATGCATAACCATAAGCGTGAGTAGCTCGTAAAAAAATGACGTTTAGAATTAACATGGTTGCCAGAAATACTCGCAGATGGCTCGCAGAGGGAAAATTAGCATATCAAAAGTTTAAAATACATTTCCTGTTATGGTTCGTCATTCAAAAATAATTTTTTTTTTAAATTGGGCAAGTCAACAATGACCTTGCATACGATTGACATTTAAAAGTATTGACACGTGTGCATTTTATAATGCATTTAAAAACAAAGTGAAAAATCTGGTAACACGACCGCTTCGCTATTCTCCCCCTAATCCACAATAGTCCTTCGTGTCACATGTCTTGCTTAGGATTGAAATGTCCTTTTAAAAATCATCTGTCACCCATGTAACTAGCATGTTACGAGGTGATGAATAGCGATTCCCACATTTGCCATTCAAAAATAGTTTCCAGCATGCTTTACACCATAATTTTACATTATGGCAGGATTGAGTGTATAGGTTCACATTAGTACAACGGGACACATATTTGCTATAGATGATAGTCTACCACTCTACCATAATGATATCATGTATGATACAAGGGCCCATGAAATATCAATTATGGTATTTATGCTAATATGCAATATGTCATTTTTAAGAAGGATATTTAAAAAAAAAGCAATATTCTTAAATGATAAACAGCTTAACCAGGGGTTATCAATATAATTTATGGGATGTCAAAGGACCGTACTGTATGAATTCAAAAAAATTGAGAACTAATAACTAGTACAGAGTATAGACTATGCAAATTCAAAACTTTAGAATCACTTTTTTTGATATGAACACTGTAAGATAAGTTCCGTTAAGCCCTATTAAAGTTACCATACAAACTTCGTTACATTACTTGCTTTTGGTAGGCTATTATCCAAAACTAAAATTTAACTTAATCCAATCATGTTGATTGGATTTTTAATGATCATAGCGTCTGAAAGCCTACCAAAATCAAGTAATGCCACTGAATTTAGATGGTAACCTGGTATCTCAAGTCAGGGGCTTTGGGAAAGATCTTCCACAAGAGGCATTGCGCAACGTGGCCATGTCCTTTACAGTCCATCATCAACTCTGGAGATGGCATTGTTAATCTCTTCTGGAGTTACAAACTGCAGAAAACAACAAAAAATGTCATATTGAGGATCATCATTGGTAAACCACCAAAGAGTGGTCAACCACCTACAGGATATCAGAGATTATATTTCAAAACAGGCCAGTCCACCGATCCTCTAATGGGGATAGGCCTCCATCACGACATCCTTTGTTTCATTTGCTTTTTTTAACCACCTTCTTAACACCCCTCAACAGCACTTCATAGTCGCTCTCACCTCTCAATCATCTCCAGCATAATCAACACCAGCACTTTGTCCCCCCCTTTTAGCAAAGAACAACACAGCTAGGCCTGCCATTGCATTGTGAATGACTACTAAAAGGCAAACAAACATCATGGAGGGTGACTACGGCGCTGCAGTCAACAGACAGCCATTTTTTTATCAGTTTTATTATTTTTCCATTCTGCGTGATAACAAACGTAAAGTTGCCGATTATCCAATCAAAATGGATTTGTCTAACGGCCATCAATCTCATTTGTTTGACAAGTTGCAGGGTCTCCATAGGTGCATTTACATAAAAGAGGGAAGAAAAGTGTTGGTTTTTTTTTTTTCCACCTCGTTCTGCCAACTATCTACACCAAACCGTGTTACCCCCCCCTCTCCACATACAATTTCTATGTCGAGGTTTAACGACAAAATTGAACGTCTAATTTAAGCCGCTGGCAAGCAACCACCTACACGCGCCACATTTCACAAAAGTTGAGATTTCAACCCACACGCGGGTTCTCATCGTGCATCAACCCCCTTGGCCCTCCATCCTTCCGCGATGAAACCAATAGGGTTTCAGTCACGCCGTATTACGCCAGCTCACTGGTGGCTAATTCAATATCTGGAACAATGAATACGTCAGGGATGCCTTGCTAAGGTTTTTAGAAGTCATCACATTCTAGGTTACAACGGATCAGGAAATTATGGGGCCAATCATAGAAAAACCTGTAATGTCAGAATCTGCCTTGCTATTTTAATATGGCCCTGATTCTTATCAGGATTTGAAAAAACAAGGTCTCAAGGATAAAGCTTTCGATACCTCATGGAACAAATAAATGCAATTCTGTCGTCTGTATTGACAATGCAGCCAAAAAAAAAACTTATTTTTTCCAAAAAAAACTCGTAAAACATCTGTTTGTAAAGTATGAGTATACATTACATGTATAATAGCAGTATAATACTTATCAGGATACTGTACATGGAATCACGTGATTGTCTAACATTGAAGAACAGCCATGTTAATTCTTCTGTGCCCCACAAGTATAATTTGTCTAGAGAATTATTGCAAAAATGTTTTGTTGTTTATATAGATTTTTCCGGATTAACAGGAAATCCCAACATAAACTGATGTTTAGCATAAATTTCAATCATAATTTCCAACATGGAATCACGTGATTGTTTAACATTGAAGAACAGACATGTTAACGCTTCAGCGTCACACAAGTCTAATTTGTCTAGAGCAGTAATTATTGCAAAATATTTTGTTGTTTATATAGATTTTTCCTGATTAACAGGAAATCCCAACATAAACTGATGTTTAGCACAAATTTCAGTCATAATTTCCAACATTTTAGAGGTGATTCAAGCACATGTACCGATTTTAAAGTCTGATGGACACCCTGTAATTACACATTTTTCAGTTTTTAAAAACTGGATAATTCAAGCACATTTCATAATTTTTCCGATTTTAAAGGCTGCTTAGACGCCCTGTAATTATACATTTTTCAATTTCTAAAAACTGTATAATATTTACACACGAGAAAAGTATATATATTTTCCCTTACATAATCTTATTTTATATTTTATATATGGTGTAAAATACTATTTTAGACATCATATGATAATCTTTATAGTGTTAATATTACCCAGTTGTAATAGTTACATATTATACTATAATAACCTCCATCTCGCGGGGAAGCTGATAACGCCAGTCGGAACATGTGAATCTGCGCACGCTCAAATGTTGGTCACGTGTTTGGGCAGTCGCATTTTCCGACAACGGCGTATCCGGCTGGCATTACCAGCTTCTAGCGAGAAGTAGGCTGATATTTGCTCATAGAAGACGTCAGTACAATCAACTCATAATTAATTGGCAACGAATTAATTAAGCGTGAGGAAGTTCTGTCAAATTGGATCAAACGAAAAGCACGAAAATAATGTTGTAAATCAGTTTTGGGAAATGGCATATATAGTGACGTATTACCACGCAAAACATGCAAGACAGGCTAATTAAAAGTTTCTCAAAATTCTAAAACTTTTCCGTGTTAGGATTACATGAAATAGAGTTAGAGGGCAGCACTGACGCATCAAGATGCACCTTAATTGCTTTTCACGGAGTATAGTGTGGGAAGAAATTTAATTCGCATTTGCACACTTACCCATGGCAGCTCCAGATTCTCAGTCTCCACTACCTGTAAACATAAACAACAAGAAAATATTGAAATGACACACTTGAAGTATATGAACTCAAAAAAACTAAACGGCGAATCCGTGCAAAAATGAGATGTATTAGGCCCAAGAGTGATATTTTCAACTCTTGTTTGGCCTTTGAACAATTCTATGACCACAAAACGCAAAAAAAAACACATCACGCAAGGAACCCATGCAGGTGACACCAATTAGGTTTGCCAGGAATTTACATACAATTAATGAAAGTTAAAATAAAGGTGCCGAGAAATTGTACGTGATAATGTTGCCAGTGGGGATTTAAACGTGGCATTTAACACAAAGAGATTTCTGTGGGAACCTTAGCCCCTCTTCCTCATCTCCAATGGCAAAAACATAAATAAAGGTTACAGGAGAAAACGAAATGAAAATATTATTTTAATGAATCATGTCAATATAAGATATAAATGCTGATAATTTCGTGGCGTGCATTATACATATGTGTAACAATAGATGAATGGTGGAGGTTGTGATTTAAATTTAGACAGAAAGATTATATATATTCTTGGAAATCACCGAATTAAAAATAATCTTTTTGACCCTAACGTCAACATGTTACAGAATAAAACTATTTCCGGTTAATTGGGACACATGAAGATGAGCACTGTGGCTCTAAATAAATGGCTGTCTGAATTAACCAGTGTTCCAAATAATCGAAATCAACTAAGTTCCATGCAAACGATAACCCCCAATTAATGCTAAATAATAATAAAAAAGTATGCTTACGTCTCTTTTTCTTTTGTTTGTTGAGGCACCTGAAACAAAAACATGAAATTTAATTTATGGAAATATTAGTAATTATTTTTCAAACTTAAAAAGAGTGCTGCTCATTAATTAGCCCCCTACACGCGAGAGGATAGATAGCATCAGCCGGAAATGCTGAATCCGATTATCGGTAAAATCAGTTACGTGTGCATGCGCACATTACCATTTCCGGCTGGATTTGCCATATAGCCACTCGCGTGAAGGAGGGTACATAAGCATACAAAATGAAACTTCGAAGAATGGCATCAATAAAATTATGTGAAAGTAAGTAATCGAAATATAAGGTTAATTTGACTTACCTTGTGGAAAATTTCTTCGAGATTGGGCTCCATTACTGAATGGAAAATAAGGGGATTCTGGGGAAATCGTGTCAGAGGCTCCACCACTGAAGTTGTTGGAAAATCCCTGGAAGAAAAAAAACAAAAAAGTGCAATTAGGATAGCTGGCTAATTTAATTTAATCGAAAGTATCAAGCCGCGTATTATTTCATAAATTACTAAACATATTAGGGAAAGATAAACGAGACAGCAAATGCGCACTCCAGCAACGTATTTCACGCCATATAGACGACATTTCGGAGATAAGAAATTTATTCCAAGTGTTATTAAAATAATTTTCTAATTACACACGCAAGCCGAAACCTTCGCATAATGTCGTCATACAAAGGCCTTTCAAGGTTTTTTTTTATTTTTAAAAACGGCACATTTCGCATCTACTCCGCCCGGCATTAAATTACCACAAATACACGATAACACGTCGCATCACACAGTTTTCGACATTATTTCGCAATTAGCGAAAAAGTAATAATGGGATCTGGCGTTGGTAAAAATCAATCGTGCTAATTAAAGCATGCGTGGAGTTATTATCAAATTAAAGTGACTCATAAAGCCCTGCGCACATTTTAAAATTGAAAACTCAGGGCCTGTTCGCGGGTACCATCCATAAATAATGGGGAAATTCCCAATCTGGTTTTCACCATTGTATATACACAAAGGAAAAAATTGAGTAACGTACACAAAAATCAACATTTTTTTAAAAATATTTTTCTGCAAAAACTGTTGATCGAAATAAGTACCGTATGTTATTAATGAAAAGGAAAAAATAATTCTAAGCAGCGGCATCGTATATTACGTATGTGTTTCTAAAGTTGCTATTAAAGCAGGCTGATTAAAACCGGCAGCTTTTTTTTAGACTTCAATTTTTCCTAATTATTTGTTGATCCGATTAAACTATTGGCCCAAAATAATAGTCGCATTTCAGAGACTCATTACGCTGGCTATAAAAAGCTAAAAGCATGCAATGACGACAGTAAAACATTGTAGAAAAAAAAAAAAAAAAAAAAAAAACAACTTTGCAATGGCATGACTATTATTTTCTTGTGCGAATGCACAGCTTTAGCATATATATATATAGAAACTGTTTAGTAGGATATATATTAAAACATGTCTTTGCTTATAAAATTGTGCAAAAAGACAACATAGTTGATGACATCTTAACTGTCCATGAATGGACGAGCGTCGATAATCGCTTGGACTGTACATATGGCTAAAGACACCAGCGATTCTAAGACGCACCCCATTTTTAGAAATGCTCCTACTTGGGAATCTATAATTGAACATTTTTTAATCGTCACCTTATTTAGACTTTATTGGTCAGAAACCCACTGCAATTGATGAAACAATGCTCCGATGCGTTTTATCATACATTCAAAAAGGAAATCGGACTTTAAATAACTAAGCAAATAAACTAATTAAAGAAGAATGAATGACCAAAATATTTCTTCTGGCCAAGCAACGCGACTAACGAGATAAATGAAAATGCTACAGAAGAGTTTATCAGCATTTCTAAATGGTCAACAAAGGAATAATAAAACAGATGTTCATCAAGTTAGGGATTATGCGCGAGCAATTGGGTCCTATTAGCGCCTTATATTTTCCTTAACAACCCTCTTTGTCCATATTCGTTCAGTGTAAAATCGTTGTTAGTAGTATCTATGGCACACCTTCTTCCATGATTTCACTCATGCATTTAAAGAGTTTCGTCTTGCATAACCGCAACTGTAATCTCAACTTTTAAATTACAAAGTAATATTGCCTTACTAGAGCAATTTCACAAAGTCATTACAAAAATCGCTAGAATAATGGCTTCTGCAATTAGATGATGCTAAACTCGTACGAACAACGTGAGACTATTACTGTGGTTACATGAGCACTGAAAGTACTTCAATTTGAGATAAATAAACGTACCTTAAACCAAGTCTAAAAGTAGT